>SRMA01026012.1:0-119195 GCA_007224835.1 Danionella cerebrum | reverse complement strand
CCTTTTTTTTTAAATCGAATCGACCTTGAAAGGACTATTCATGCTTTTATTAGCTCTAGAATAGACTATTGCAACGCACTTTATGTCGGTGTTTCTCAAACTGCTGTCAGTCGCCTTCAGCTTGTGCAGAATGCTGCTGCTCGCTTTTTAACCAACACACCCAGACGTCAGCACATCACCCCAGTCCTTTTTACACTTCATTGGCTTCCAGTTTCTTTTAGAATTGATTTTAAAATCTTACTTTTTGTTTTTAAAGCTCTTAATGGATTAGCACCTTGTTATTTGACCGAGTTTTTATTTGTTCGCACATCAAGCCGCACTTTACGGTCAAATAACCAACTTCTTTTGAAAGTACCCCGAGCCAGGCTCAAACACTGGGGTGATCGAGCTTTCTCTGTGGCTGGTCCCAGACTGTGGAACAATTTACCATTTGACATACGTAAAATCACTGATTTGAACCTTTTTAAATCTAGGCTCAAAACACATTTGTTCAAAATGGCTTTTAATACTTAGTAGTTTGTGACACGTTTGCACTATGTTTTACTGTTTTTACTTTACATTGTTTTATTCTGTACAATATTCTGTTTTTAGTATTCTTGTTTTTCTGTTTTTAATTGGAAAGCACTTTGGGCACCACTGGTGTTGTAAAGGGCTATATAAATAAAGATTGATTGATTGATAGGGGGAAGTTGTTTTGACTTCAACGACTGCCTTTTCTGAGGCCATCTTGAAGAGATGATGGAAAGCCAAATGAAAAGTTTTTGGTCAATATCTGCTTTTTGGTCAACCATCATCCATTTATCCAACATACGTTGCATGGCCACCAGTCTCTCACAGATGACGTGATCAAAGACCACAGAGTGAGTCCCAACAGCTGTGCCTACCCAATCTCAATCCAAATGAACTGCACTGACCTCTTTTGCCAATCGTTGATAACCCAGGGCTTCATCTGGTCAGCTGAAGCCTTGTTATCAATGCTCAGAATAGGTAGATTTCTTCAACATCCTCCAGGGACAGAGCAGCCAGATACTTCATGCGCCACTTCTCTCAACCTTCCTTCGTGTAACCTGCCACAAACATTCCTGCAGGACAGTTGGGTTCCACCAAGCCCACGCTCCTCATTGAGAAGATGATGTCGATTGCATTCAGAGACCAGTTGATCATATCCATGGTTCCTTTATTTGAAGAGCAGGGCAATGATAGTCTCTCATAGACAGAAGAAAGACAAGATTACCAGTAGGGGACATACATGCAAAAAGCACCTGTTGACCCTTGTGAATCTAAGTGGGATTCATAAGAGGATTTAAATCTGTTCCGTAGACATAGAAAATGTGTTACCTGTGGGACATATTTGTGTCCAAGATACCAAATTACAAATTAACATTTTTTTAAACAGAATATTCACATCCATTTGTTTGTTCTTAAGTGAGAGATCGGAGAAACCATGTGAAAACTGTGCTACCAAATTCCTCTGCACAAATGGTTTGAACGGGATAGATGTTTGGTTAGACATCCAGATCTTAGGGTTTGAATCAGATATCGAGCTGAAACTGGGAAACTGAATTTCACTTTTAGTCAAGACCAGATATAATTTAGTTCACTTTGAAATGCCAGAAGATGATTTACTCTAGCCAGCTTTTTCAAATGTTCCTTAAGTAGCTAAATACAAAAACACAGTATCACACATCGTTGAAAAATTATGTATTGCTGACTTCTTTCTTTACCATTCAGCTCTATCCAAAGGTAACAAACCAGTTCACACTATTCTGCTGAACCCTCATGTGCATCTGATCGGAGAGGATGCTGCATGCATCGCGTACATCCGTCTGACCCAGTACATGGACGCAAGTGGGATGCCTCGTACCATGCAGTCTGAAGAGACTCGTGTCTGGCACCGTCGAGAGGGCAAGTGGCTCAACATCCACTTCCACCGCTCTGGCGCCCCCAGTGTGCCAATCAAGTAAGATGGGTATTTGAAATGGTATGTGTGTGAATGTTTTACTTCATATCTAGCACAAGTAAGGATTAAAAGGGTTAAAATTAGTTTTGTTTTTTAAGTTTAGAGAGACAGGTTGTGAAGTGGGACAGAGTTAATGTTGGGAGGAATGGGAAAGATCTGAGGATCAGGAATTGAACCTGCATTGTCCTTCGCAACCATGCGTTTGTACATGATAAAATATAAATTCTTTTTATTTTAGAGCTAGAACAATTTGGCCACTGCATCAACACTCAAAACTGTCCTGCAGCAGCAAAGGGATGTTCGCAAATAAAATGTCCTTTACTCATTGTTACATGAACATTTCTGCCTTGAGAGAGGAACCTAATTGGTTAGTGGGCGGGGCTAAGAGGTAAGGAGGCTAGAAACATTTTGAGCTCCCAGAAAAGGAATAAAGAATTATAGAAAAATAAAATATAGAAATATTTATGTATTTAAATAAAATGTCTTTTTGGTAAGGAAACAACACTAAACAGACAAGAAAACTCCAAATGTTAGTGTAAGTTTTAGTGTCCCAAAGAAATTGAAAAGATTCTGAAAATCTGAAAGATTTTATCCTAAGTAGTTTCAATCGCAATCATATTAAACAGCATGACACTTCATGTTCTATTTCTATTGTTTGATTTTTAGAAATCGGCATATAAACAAAGAAAACCAGTAGACAGTCACTTCAGAGTCTTTTTTTTTGTTTTTCAAATACGATTTCATTTACACATCTGTCTTTTTGTGTGTATTTTTTAGTTAATGGAATATTAAGCTTCAGTTTTTCCCCACTGAGGAGAAAAAAATCAGCAAAATCCCAACTGTATGTCAGTCAAGCTGGAGGTGTGTCTACTTAGCCACGCCTACTTATCAACAACCACACCCGTTTCCCATCCCCCTCTGAGGGTCGTTTACATGTCTCCACACATGGACTAGAGAGTTCAAGCATTTTGCTGAAGTTCATCACCAAAACCTGTGGGTCATGCGCATATGTGGACATTATTAAAAGAAGTGTATTTTTAACATTTTAATTTTCTCTTTGTTTTTTAAGATGTTTTGGTATGCATTTTAAATGTATAGATATGTAAAGAGAACCACCTTTCTTCCCCAAGTCTGTACTGTATTTTTATGTCTATTTATGTGCGTGCAATATATCACATTTTGAAAGATAAGAATGTTAATATTGAGCTTGCTATTGTTCTGGTGATGTACATATGTCGTGATCGTTCAGATAAAAAAATGAGAAAATAAAAATGTTCCAAAAAAAAGAACGAAAGAAACTTTAAGAAACTTTTAAAATATGTGCTTTAAATTCTGGCTTCCTGCTAAATTAATAATTTTAGTAACTGCTGTCTAAAGGCTTTGTTTATATTCGCTAGCTTACAATGTTTGGCTTTTACTTGATTTTGACTTTATTTAGAGAACACTCCACATTTTTTGCCCACAGACTCATGCTTCAACTCTTCCAGAGTTAATGCGTTGTGTTTTGGAATCACTTTCCAGCTCTGCTGATTTAGCAAGCACTTTAGCAGAGCATAGAATGAATCATTTAATCTGATTACACCAGAAGCATTTTGATAGAAAAATAATGATCAAAGTGTTTCAATTTGTGTTAAAAAGATGTTTCGATATGCTTCATACTTAAAGCTTGGGTCTTGTATTGTACTCTTGTGTATTAAAACCAATGAAAAACATTTAAAGGCAGATATGCTCATTTAAAAAAAATAAAGTTACTTTTTGTCAAAAGATGGGCACAATGATATAACTTCAGTACAAATATTCAATAACCAGCCACTTGAACAGGAAGCATTCCTTGGAGATATCTGTAAAAGATGGTTCCAAAGGCACATAATTTGCTGCAGATTCTGAACTGTATCTTTCTAAACCACTGAAGATGAGGTTTAGATAATAAAAGTGGGGCTGAACTGTTTGGGGATGAGAAGGGTAGAGTAGGTTCTAGCTGGTGGTGCATGTGTGGGGCTTGCCAACCGGTGCCGATTGACAGGAATGTCTATATTTTTACAATATCTTCAGCTTTCGTTGATCTTTTTAAGCCAACATTTTCTGGAATAATGATCTATGCTAAGCTTTAGAATGCGATGTGTCTATAGATGAGTCGAGATGTAATGAACCTGCTTCAGAAATGTACAGAGGAGGAAGAAAATTTTATTTATTTTCCAGTAGCCCCAGAAAGCTCAAGATGGACAGTGGCCTAAATTCCCAGGCTTAATTGAATACAAGCACAAACAGGCCCTATCTTTTCGGCCACGGAGGGAAGTGTGTAATTATGTTTACGACGCACACTTACAATACCTGTGTTGTCAGAATGGACAATTCTTTTAGAAATGGTTCTACGTGGGCTGCTAAACGCAACCAGTGCTGATGAGCAAGTCCACAATTATCCAGTTCTCATAAATATGTCGAGACAAACGCATATTACCACCACAAAGATTCAACATAAAGGGACTTGATGGCTAATCAAACAACTCAGAGTTTGGCTAACGTGAGAACCAACTTTGGCACCAAGGAAACAAACATCTACAAACCCATAACTGAAGTCCTAATTACTGTGCAGTCTCACAACTTGACGCAACGTTAACTAAGTTTTATCCATAAAATGAATACACATTGTATAAGAGAACTCAAGCTCTTGAATATTTATGAGGTACCAAGGACTCATAGACAGATGAAAGTATACCAACACAACACAGTTGATTTTTGAACACGGAAGTCAAAAATGACAAAGCAAAGATGGAAGTTATACTTTTTATCCCCCAACAGACACTAAAAATGCCTCAAAGGTTTCACAACGTAAATGCCATTGATGTTAATTTTTGGTAAGGGCTTATTCAGACTTGCCCAGGTGGCTTCACATCAGCCCTTGTATTTAAGCCAACTCAGACAGAGATTCGTTGATGTTCTTTGTTCGATAAATTAATGTTCCCCAATGCTCACCAAATACACTGGCGACGCTAGGCAGGTCTAAGTATGTGGAAGTATATTGGAACTCTTTTTTTGAATGTAAATTCTTCTGGTCTAATCAGATTCAATACTTGGAGTATAGCTGAAATATTAAAACTAATCCAATTTCCAAAAAAGTGGAGTGTTCCTTTGAGAGAACTGCAGAATACTAGTATGGACTGTATGTTTACATCTATGTTATAGAATATGAGATAAAAAGATTTCCAAGAGAATGTAGCATATATGAAACATCAAATTGACGAGCTTCGGGTAATGCATGGAGGACTATTTTTTTTAAGTGACCATGCTGTTTTATTTTTCTCCAGCTCTTGTTTATGTTGTGTAATTCATGGATTCCTCATCAAAGTTTAATTTCAATCAATATCATATGGCTCTGATACAGTAATGATGATATTGATTATCATCATTGTAATCCAACATATCTAGGAGTATCGCCCTAACTTCAGATCTATGTAGCTTAATTTTCATATATTGAGTGGCTGTGAATATATTATCCTTTGACTATATCATGGCTGTATGAGAAAAGTAAATATTAGTAGCTTATGAGAAACTACATGTATCATTTTCACTCATAATTGTGCTTTTTGTTATACCCAACAATATATTCACCTATGGCAAGAAGAGTGAAAGCAAAGTGATTTTTAGCATGCGTACTGCCCTTAGTGGCGACATTGTGTCTGAGCGCCATTCAATCAGATGATGATGTTACAGAGAGCGATGATAGAATGAAACGGTCTTCCTAGAGGAACAACCTCACCACCATTGGACTATACCGACACCTTACTTTCAGTTTCTTCATCTTCTTTCTTCTCTTCTTAAAGACATTTCCTCTGCTGAACCTCATCGCCAATACGAGGATATGAAATACACCATTTATTGCCATGGTGGCGCTAGCAAATTAACATATTTAATGAAAAATACAATAAAGGTGTGATATGTACTGTATGTGTTATGCAATGTGTCTGCTTACCCTCCACAGAGCTTAGACATTGGTTTCTTGTTGTGAGAAGGAGAGCCCAAATGAAGAGTGGATCTTTTGGTGGGTACCATTGTTAGAAGAAACCTCGGGCACCATTGCCTCTCGGGGACCAGTTTGTTGCAATGTGCACAACGACCAGTTCCTATTTGGAAATGTATTCAAGTGAGAAATTTACTGAACAATACAGGCAATTAAATTATTAAATTATTATGACCCCCAAGTGGTGCCAGTGAGCCTATATAGATATAAGTCTAATTATTTATAAGAGGTACTTTATCAATGTGTTCAGACATGGATTGTTAACATAGTTGGTAAATTTGGGATTTTGTATGACTGACAACTTCCAGTTTATGGCGAAATATCAATTTTCGATGCAAGCATGAGGAGAACATGCAAACTCCTTCCAGGAAGGTCACCAGTGATGAATGACCTTCCGATTAGACTCCTTGCGTATGTAGGATGTCGGGCACCAGAGTTGATTCCTACGTTCTGGTCAGAGATGTTATGGCGTGTTGGTGTGGTGCATATGGGTCTAGAGATATTCGTATCTTCATATCATGGAGCACAGGAGGATAAGCTTCAAGGCACAGTACAAGATGTTAAGGTTGGGCTTAAATGACATTGAGACATATTCAAGGGAAAATCAAGAGGAAGACCCAGAATAAAACTGTATACAGAAATCACATAGCACAAGAATCATTTGACTAATAAAATCACAATAAAAGTGTATACATGGATGGCAAAGAAATCATTTTCCCATTACAAGCCTCGAACGGGCAACCTTCTAACTGGAAGGCCACATTGCTACCCACTGCACCACCGCGCATGGAATATTGAAGTCAAAAAAAGCTTCACAATTTAACTTTCCATATGCCTTAAGATAAGCCTGATAGAGTTGAAAAGCTGAAATCTCTAGCAAAAGTTCATTAAAGGATGATACAAGCAAAATATTTTTTTTTTCCCCCTGGAAATTCTCTACAATTTACTTTTTTGTAGATCAAGGCACGTTCTAGCAGTTTGGTGGAAAATTCTGATCAGTGTGTAGAGGCCTTAACTTCCGTGCAACTTGTTGCTGTGCTGTAGGTATGACAAAAAAAATCTTTCTTAACCTGATCCTGGTGGCTCAATGTAGCTCCTCGCCCGAAATTATGCTGCGAAGCCTGTCCCTGACTGTGACTGGTAGAAACCAGAAACTAATTGGTACACCAAACGCAAGAGTCCCTGTTAACATAACAGGAATTTTCTGAAATATAACCTCAACATGCACTCCATAGTCAAACAACTTATAATCATGTTGAGCAAATAGAACACAGATTAGCAGGTAAATAAACAGTAGAACACAATTACACTCCTTACTTTATTGATGGAATGTTCAAGGAACCCCTCAACCAATCACTGCAAAGCAGAGCAATAAAAAAAGGTTCAAATCATTCGGTGCCTCAGTGTATTTTATACCCACATCTCATGCATAAAACCAGAGTTCAAATCATAAAATAAATCCATCCGTCCACAAGATGAGTATGGTGGCTCAATGGATGAAGTACATGTGCCCTACATGTGACACTAATTATCATCCATTTCTCAAGTTATCTGTAGAAATAGATGCTGGTTTGGTAGTTACACCGATTATTTTTTGCCACACGTTGCATTTTGTCAATTTACAGTACTGTACAAGGCATCAGCAAGATTGGGCTATGATAAATGTTTTTTTTTTACCAAGTGGATGCCAATACAGAAGTGATTTGAAAAGAGATACCGCTACCTTAAACATCCCTAATTTAAAGAATTTTTGCAAGGGGAGTTTTTAAAATTTTTTTACTATTATTAGTTGAATTTATTCATTCATCTTCTTTACCCACTTGCTGTCTTTTGGGATCATGGGGGTCTGCTGTTGCACTTCGTAAGAGTGGCGGAGGTACACCCTAGACAGGGCGGCAGTCCATCACAGGGTAACATACATTCCCCCCTAAGAAGACTGTGAGGAAAACCAAAGTACACAGTGAGAACTTGCAGACTTCTCCTAGGAAGGTCACTGGCGAGCCTTGAACCGGCCTTGCTTCCCACTGCGCCACCATCACATCAGCCACTTTTGGGATCTTTGCTACATTCCCAAGTTTGTTCAAGTTTGTGCCTCAAAACAGTTTAACAGAATGCTATGGGTGATGCTATGGACACCACATCCAAAATTATATATTGTACCATGCTCCAAAGTGTTGTTATGTCTCGGCCACAATCCGACAAAAATTCTACCATTGATACCAGAGAATTAAAGACACAAAGTGTATGACACGTACACACATTTATTCTCATCAGCCATTTGCACAGCAATCATGGAATAGTGTTTTATAATGACTTTTTAAAGTCACATACTGTTGTTAACTAATACATGCCTTTATGGATAGATACTTTAGGTCATATATGCATATCCTTATCTCCGAACACAGAATGTATATCAGAAACACGGGCCTGTCACAGTGAAAGTAGTAGCAGTGTTCGAAGTTGTTGGTGGATGCCTTTTAAAACTGTTCCAAGACCAGTTTCCAAAAATCCAATATATTACGACCAGGAGGAACGGTTGGTCACAAATCACCTAAAAGGTCATCCCCTGAACACAAAAGCTTTATTGATCAACTATTGAAAATAATATGGTATACTCTGTATCCCTGCAGTCTCAATCAATGCCATATGTGATTTGGTGAATCCTAAAGGAAAAATTCATTTCATTCAATTCAGAACACGCATTGGCAATATAAATAAATACATTCAAATAAAATATTCAATTTAAAAAAAGAAACATCCCTCATAAACTTTAAGAAATCTTTCAGACACCTCATAGCAAAACTCTTCAAAGCATACCGATATTGAACAATATGTACAGAACAAAAATCAAATACTTCCCATACACACAAGAACAAAAGTAAAATAAATTATAGAACCATATGTTTAAAACTTCTGTGATCATTTGAATTAGATTTTGCCTTTGCTTTCTGAGTCCCTCTTGAAATACTTGCCAGATGATAGGTTTAAAATAATAACATACGGCAAGAGAAAGAAGTATTTGAACCCTACTGTTTTTGAATGTTTGCCCACAAAAGAAATCGTCCCATAAATAAAATGTTTAAATAGCAACAAAAATATCTGTGACCCCTGACAGTCAAGATTCCTGGCTCTTCGGTGTATTACTTAGACATTTCCACTAAAAAATCAATATCTGTCTACTCATAAATGGAAAAAAAAATCAATAAATCAGATGCCTGAATATTCACCAGGATGTCAGAGACAAGAAACATAATGGCGCTCTTGGGCTCTACATAAGAATAGAGTTTCAGTGATCAAGAGAACACTCCCAGTGCTACAAGTGATGGTCAGGCAGCTCAAGGCAACTGGAAACATGGTCATTAAAAATTATTTGTAACATGTTTATTCCATACATTGGTGGATTCTGGATTTTCTGGACTTGCTAAACAAGTTTCTATGAAGGAAGCCAACTTACCATTGGTTCAGGAAACAGAGCCATGCCAACATTAGATTCACATTACACCGTTATCTCCAATGACCCCATATAAAATGCTAATTTGGCAAAAGTTAAGGGAAGCTTAGGTTTTCTCGCTTCTTAGAGCAATTGCGACTGATCCCATGGTGGCTGTAATACTGCCATGACCTGAACTGAACCTGAACTGCTCAAGAAGCCAATGAGAAGCCTCAAAATAGGAATTAGATCAATATCTATCTGTTTCTGCCTCAAATCAACTTTTGCAGAGTTTGGAGGATGTCTGCAGCTTATGAACACAAAATTTTGTGGAGGGAGCTGAAAGTTTGAGTTGCTACGTCAGACTGAAAACTCTGAAGAACTGTCATGTTTTGTGAAGGGGAAAAACTTATTTCACCCCTATAAATGTAAATGAGTACATCGTTGTGTTTGCTCGTAAAATTCTAAACGCATCCCCTACTAGACCGTTTGAACTACAGCCACCAAACTGATCTGACTTGGGCTGCTATATCTAGAAATTGCTGAGAATGCTGGGAAATTTTCTATAAAACTTTTACTCAAACAAAGAATCTCGTAGAACCTTCACCATCTCTTAAGAACATAACAAGCACTGTGCAAAAGTATTTAGAAGGGGCTCTAGAAGGGGTTACATTTTTACCATTGTCTTTAATTGAAATATCTTCATGGCATAACATCATAGCGAAATGCGGGTTTGACCATTTAATGATATCATTGACCGCTCCCTAGCAACCATACTTTTTACCCTTGCAACCAAGTTTTCGGAACTCTTTCAGCTTGGGTAAATGATAAAGACATGGGGCTGGTTTATATAACTTATGGTGACACTTATAGTAAACATCATTTTATGTCATTGACTATAGCAACCGTTGTGTTTACTATAGCAACCAACTTGGTGTGTCTCTATCTCCGCTTAGGAAAATCATAAAAACATGGGGGTTGGGTTATTTTACTCAAATTGACAATGGCTTTTAAACAGCACATTTACAGGCCAATATCAAAGTTTATAGCTTTTTATCTCACTGTTGTGCCATTCAAATTTGAGGACAAACATTCAAATTAAGAAGGAGAAAATACTATTTCTCTCAGTGTAGCATGTATTATTGTGTTGCAAAGTATGTGGATTTTGGAACTCTGAGGATGATGCTGATGAAGATTAGAATAGCTATAGATCACAGACACAAAATAAGACAGAAAAAGGCAGTCATCTAACTATAGAGTGTTTTATACAGTAAGTGACTGTTGCTTGCTAAGCATGCCTGCTAAACCCCTTGCAGGTGACTATTGTGATATATAATGATTTTTAAAATGCACATTATACACATTATACTCCCCATGAGCAGAAGACAGACACTCACTATACCTCAACAGTTGGTAAGGAAGGCAAGAATTTTCAAACTGTTGATATCGAAAAAGCATGGCGTGATAAAAAGCAACGGTATTCAATGTTGGCGGTAGGCATAGTGCGGGACAGTTCAAGCTTGAATATTCTGAGGATGAACTAGTCTATTTTTGTTTGAAAGAAAAGAGTGAAGGTTAGTTAGTAACTGAGGGATTTAAAAAGCAAAGGAAACAAAAAGATAACCTTTGGTCATTATGAAAGACTAACACAACGCTTGTGAGGAATTTGGGAAAGTAAAGAGAGAGGAAATTACTTTGATCAGTCCAGTGTTCACTTTGACTGAACAGGAAGACTAAAAGTGGGAGGAGAGAATTGTGGTGCATAGGAAACATTAGGGGAAGAGGGGATTGGGTGAGGATTATCTCTCTTCATCTTAGTGATCTTGGGCACAGAAGTGGTGGATGAGGTGATGGAGGTGATGCTGTGGCATTTCATGGGACTCAGGGTGATCTTCTATGTGTTCCACACACATACGCTTCTGTCCCCCAGCATCCCTCACTGCTGTCCTCCGAAGTGTCCTAGTCTTCTGCATTCTCGTCCTGTCAAGGGGACAGAAAAGATGATTTAAGAAAAGATTTAGAGAATTGAGAGAGACTTACTTTGCCACTAAAATGCACAGGTAACAAAAGCTCAACTGTAACACAATCTCTGGAGAACATGTGATTCCAGCTTATGGTTTTATGAAATACATAATCATTATTTGTTAGTACTTCAAAAGAATGATTTGTAAAGAATCAAATCTAAAGCCATGCTTTTGATGTTTGATATCTGATAAATCTATCCATACAAACATCCACCCACCCCGACATCCGTCCATTCTGTCATTCTTCCATTACAAACCACCTAACTATCACTCCATCAATTCATCCATCCATCCAGCCACTCCTCCATCCATCCATTACTTTTTTATTTCTTCCAATATTATTACCATCCACCCATACCTCTACCCATCAATCCATCCATCCATTCATTAAGCGTCATTCATCTATCCAATCACATCCATTCATCCATGCATAATCCAACATTTCTATTTTTCTATCATAATCCATCCTATCCATAATCCATCATTTAATCTTTTAATTCTACCATTAGAATCGCCATCAATCAATCAACTCAACTTTTCAATTCTTCCATCGACACTATCCACTCATCCATCCACCAATCCATTCATCAATTAATCCATTCACAGATCCATATTTTTTTCAATTCTTCCATTATCACAATCCACCCATTCATTTATTCATCCATCCATCCACCAAGCACTATCTGTTCATTCTTTAATTAATCCATTCACCGATCCAAAATATTTTAATTTCTTCCATTATCGCTCCATCTTTCCATTTTTTTATTCTTCCATTATTTTCACCATCCACCCATATCTCCAGCCATCAATCCATCGATTTATTATTCACCATTCATTTATTATCTATTCCTCCATTCATTCAACAACATCCATCCATCATTTTTCAATTCTTCCATTATCATAAACCATCCTTCCATCCAACTTTTCAAGTCTTCCATCATTATCCAACCATCCATCCATCTATCAAGACATACCCATCCATCAAGCACCATCAATCCATTCACCTAGCCACCATTTTTTGATTCTTCCATTATCATAACAAATCCATCCGTCCATCCATCCATCCATCCATCAATCCATTCAACTTTTAATTTCTTCCATTAGTACCATTGATCCATCCATCCATCAAGTACCATCTATCCATTCATCCATCCATCCTTTTTTCAATTCTTCCATTATCATAAGCCATTCATCCATCCAACGAAAAAGCGGCATCCTTCCATCCATTGTTTCGTTTCTTCTATCACCCTCCATCCATTCAAGCCACACCATCCAAGCCACATTTGCTCAGAATTCATTTTTACTCCTATGGGAAATTGTGAGTATGTGGAAAAAACTTTAGTCAGAGCAAATCCTTATGAGAAGAAGCAAACTCCATTCAGAAATGCTCCTGGTTGGCTTCGAAAATCAAAGCAAGCCTCAATGAAAAAACATTCATAAACACCCATCTATAATGTGATGCACAGCAAGAAAAGTTTGCCCTTCAAAAAGATTTTAAAATTAATATCACACACAAACACCATGCTTGCTTCGCAAACCTCCTGATCACAGATCCATCAGGCTGCAGTATTTTCTCTTCTACAACTCGTGGGATCTGAGCCTTCCTAAAACCACCAATGTAGCTTAGAGCCTAAGGGAATGGGGAATGTGATAATACATGAACAATAAATAACTGTAGAGAGAGACAAACTTCTAGAAACAATTTCTAAAGCTGAGCTTGAGTTGCAGGGATTTAAAATTTTATCTAGCAAAACCACTTGTAATTACTTGTATAAAATGACCATAAATAGCACAAGCTGCACTCTCAGCTGGACAAAATAAATTATTTGTTTGTCTCCAAAAATGGCAATGGCAACTTTTTTTCATTATTTTCAAATGATTTTACAATAAATTTTGAAGGTTTTAAATGTGAAATCATTACATTAGCAGAGACAAAACTTATTTAAATACCCTTTTAACATAATTCATGGATTTTCTAATTTTGGAGTATCGCCTGCCGTGTTTGCCAGTTCACCTGGGTGAAGTCATGGTGGGCAGATGGCAGGTCTCTGGCAAGGATTGAATTCCCTTCATGTTTTTCCAGCTGTTCTCCATGAACCACCATTGTCTGTACCATCTGTCGGACGTCTTGACCTGCAACAGACTCCCCTTTTGAAACAGAGACAGCACCATCCTCATGGAAAGTCACCTGAAAACAAAAGAAGCTCAACATGTTTTATTCCCAGAGACATTCAAACAAGGATAATTTACATTCAGTATCAGATTACGAGTAATTCAACTACAGACCTCTGTTTCATGTCCTTCACTTTTCAGGACTGTTCTCTTCATTACTTTAGAGTATGCATCCCCTGGTCCCACTTGGACAGGTTGCTGAGCCGAACCTTCCACCCTCAACTGTTCTGTCTCGACCTCATCAGATACACACCGTCTGATGACCTTCCTGGTTACCTGAAAACAGGAGAGCATGGAAAAGAATTGCATCACATTCATGGTGTGAATTTTGAAGACCTCTTCAATTTAAGAAGATCATCAGCTATTTACGAATTTCACTTTGTTGTTAAAAGTAGTATTTAAATAGACGTTATCCATTTAATTTTGTATCAAAACAATTTGTGTTCTTCACCTAGTGGTAACTAACACACACGTACCATTTTTTTTCTCCAAAAAAGCCAAGTTAAGGATGGAATAACTCAAAATGTTTTACTTTTGGAAATTGTAGCTTAAAATAATGGACTGCAACACAACCGGTAGATTAAAGGGTGCACAGATGTATTAATAATGGTTGTAAAATACATAATTTAATTATTGATGTTAAATATGAAGCAGATGCTGGATGTTTACCTTCTTGACAACCAAGTTGCCCTGCTCATCTGTGTATTGCTCCTCTGTTACTGACTGTGGAGGAAAATCTGGAACATCATCACCCTGAGGAACAAAGATAAACCCTTGAATGGATGCAATTTTCAACATAAGAAAAATCTGCCCTGGCTCAGGTAAAGGGTAGGTTTTCTCCAGAAAAGAAAGGATGACACATTCAGTAGAAGTTGTCCATTTTGTATACTTTTCAAGAGTTATGAACAGTAGTGTGTGGGTGAGAATTTAATAGACTTTACTTAAAATGAACAACTTTTACCAACATTCAGGGGGTTAAGTCACAGCTGAAAATCACTGCAGGAACAGGTTAATTCTGTTAATTCTTTAAGTTTCACACAGAACTCCACAATGGAGCCAAGCTACATTTGATTTGTACCTGAATGATTACTCTCCTCCGAACTATTCTGGTGGTTAGAACATCCTCATCAGAGCTATCCGACAAAACACCTAAAGCACCATCAATCTCCTGACCAAATAATGTGGAATGTGATTAGGACGCATTATGAAAAAATATTCAAGTACAAGTCAAGACACAGTAAATACTATTACCTAAATATAACCTATTAATTTACCAGCAATGTCATTTCTCTAAAATATAGTTAGCAACAAAAATAGCAACAGCGTGCATTTAAAAAAAAAAAAATGTGCTGCTTTTACAGCAGAATCCTTCATATTTAGTACATGTCTTTGCAATTAAATAAGTGCAGTGTGCATCAGATAAGAAAAACAATCAATTTCTAAAATGGCAACTTATCTAAAACATTTTTTGATTAAGATTTTATAAGTAACTTGAAATTGATGGAACTTTACTTATACAAGTGCCTGTGAGCCAAATTAAACAAATGTTTTGTTTTCTAAACTGAAACAATTCTAAAAATTTCAGTAAATGGATTTTTGTGATGTTCAAAACGGTTTTTAAAATTCCCTGAGACATTTCTGCTAGCTTTATTTCACTTAGACGTTCTAAATATATATTAGCATAGCTAGTTAGTGAATAACTAGTGTCCTGTTGGTTTTATAGGTAGAAAAAGCCGTATGTCTGCTCTCTTGGACTTCTAGTGTTAAAGATTTTGGTGACAAATGATGATAATAATGCTCTGGATGCAGTGGCTGTGTGCCAACACTGATAAGCCACACTTCTATTTGAAAAGTTGTGATTTGTATCTGATATCCCCTTTAGAAATTGAAAGAAACCAAACACCCTTTCTTAAGCAAACTCATTGATCAGGAAATGGGTTAATGTAGATGAGAGAAGGATATGAAAGGGGAGGTCATGCTGATGGTGCTTACCCTCCTTAGATCATCAAATTCAGCACCTCCTCTAGGAGGAAGCTCTTGGGGGCTTTGTGTACAAGTTCCTTGTCTTTTCTTTATGGGAAAGTCTATTGCCTTTGCACTATCACTTAGATCCTGTATGGTGGAAGAGTCCACAAACTCTTCACTGTCTGATGATCCTCTTGACCACTCTAGACCTTCACTGGATACTACGTAAGGTCTGACATTTATTGGTTTTCGCTGAGGTTCAACAAGAGATGATACCAAGATTGTAACACCATCTTTGTGATGATCATCTTCAGCTTCTGAATAATCAGAGACGGTCTGTTTGCAATCAAAAAAAGTTTCCACATCTGAACTGTCCTGTTGTTGGTCAGAGGTTTTTAGTTGTTCAGCTTTGCCAGGCTTTTTTACATTGGCACGTTCAAATTCCTGATTTTCACTTGTCTCGTGCATAGAAACAGAATCTCCAACCTCTGGATCCTTTGTAGACATGTCTTGAGATGCAACATTCATCTGAGGGTTGATTGGTTGTTCAGATAATGGGTGTTCTCTCAATGCATCAAGCACATGATTCGTGTTGAACTCTAGAGGTTCTGAAGGGATGGAGGTACACCAGATAGAGCCACATTCCTCTGAAGTTTGAACTACAATGGATTCAGACAATACAGGTTTCAAATCCTTGGGAGGTAAGGCCTCATGAATTCCATCCTGAGAAAGAGGCAAATCTTGTTCCACCTTCTGGATAACAGACCCCTCAACTGATTTTTCTGATGGTTCCACAGAGTCAGATTCAAAATCTTCTGGATGTTTTTCTTCAAACTGATGAACTTCAGAGGTTAATATTTGAGACTGTGGTAGTGACCCCACCAGTTCATGTGCACTGTGCTCTATAGAACTAGTTGATCCAAGTTCAGATGATCTGAACTCAAAATGATCACAAGATGTTATCGTTTCTGGTGTTTGCAGATTAAAATCAGAGATACATAAAGTCGATTCTGTCGAAACCCTGTCTGGGGTCATGTTCATCAGATCTTGTTCACTCACAGCAGTCTGAGATTTAAGGGACCCTGTTGATGTTTCTTCTTCCACAGATTGCTGTTCTCTTCTGAATGCATCTTGGGCTGTCACAGGAGTTGAGGAAACACTGAGTTCTGATGATGGTTGAGAAGATTTCTTGTCTGATTCAAGTGTTTGGTCACCAGAGTCAAAAGGTTGGAAACTTATGACTGTTTCTGGAGTTTGTGGACTGAAGTCAGAACTTCCATATGAAGACGTTTCACTCTTCTTCGAGATTCCAATTTCAATCCACATCTCTTGGTTATTGTCAGACTGGGTCAGCAGTTCTTTCTCAAGGCCATCATCCTTTAAATGCTCAGTAGTTATATCCAATTGGTTCCCACCATCTGGACAATACAGAGCTCCAGAGTTCACCTCAGCACAATCTTTAAGGTCTGTTGAGATTTCCTCAGAAATTTGTTCTAGATTTGGTTCCAGTCCAGTTTGTTGTTCTAGAATAGGAAAACCTTTGGTGTCTGAAAGTTCCTCAAAGCATGTTTGCTCCCCAGGTCTTTGTGTTTGGAACTGGGATACTAGTTTTGCATTAAAAGGATCAGGAGCAATAAAGACTTGATCTGATTCTGGAGAGCCTTTGATAATGTCTGGTGTCACTCTTGTAACCTCTTGCTTCGCCTCCCCCGCATCTATTACAATGGCATTGGGTGAAAGCAAAGACATTGGTTTGCATTCCAAAACCAAATCACCAGATTCAGGTGGTATAGTTTCACTTGTAGAAAGGGGCTGCTTGATATCTGAAGATTCATCTGATTCAAATAGTTGTGCATCTAATGATTTCTCGCTGCTTTCTAAGTCACTTTTTTCAAATACCGGTGAAACTTGATCAAGATTTTCAGGATTTTGGACTTCCATCTTAGATTCAAGGAAGGTGGTGTATTCGACATCTGTGACAGTCGAAGTGTGTTGGAGTAGATCAGGTACAGCCTGCCCAGGTTCAGAGGTTGATAGAGCAACCAAACTTTCACCCGATGAATATCTTGCAATGGCTCCCTGACTGAAATCAAACAACTGTGGAGATGATTGCTTGTGAAACCCTGACTGACTCTTCAAGCTGACTGCCGATGAAGTGTCACAATCTTTCTCATGGTTTGAAAGGTCACATTGAGCTTGAATGTCTTCCTCAGATGCTGTTGAAACCTAAGGGATAAATTATATGAGGCATGGAGAAGTATGACAAAGGAAAAGAGATGACAATGAAGGGACCAATGCAACAAAAAACAACCAAAACTGAACATGCAATGTCCATGACACAAATGCCCACTTGATTATTGAGTCATGAGATATCAACCGTAAAGAAGGCAACAGTATTCTTGTACAATCGTATGTCAACTTATGTTTAAATTGTAAATATTATGTTGGAGACACACGGTCACTACATATATAGATATTGCAATAAACTTACTTCATCATCTGCAACTTCATTGGCGGACTCTTTTTTCCCCTCTTGAAACATCCATGGATTGGTGAAGCTGTCCCTAAAAGTCATTTAGAGTGAAAGTTAACCCTTTATGACCTGCCATAGAACTAAGTCCGCCAGAGCATATTTTACATTTTTACTTGCTGCGGTGCCATTTTTGGAGTATTTTAATTTTCCATACATCAACCCTTATATCCTATATATATATAAATAGGTATAGTTAAATAGTAAATAGTTTATATTGCAACTAGTTATTTTATATAACATGCAAACATGCAAACTCCTTCCAGAAAGATCACCGGTGGGCCTCGAATCGACAACCTTCTAACTGGAGGGCCACAGTGCTACTCTCTGTGCCCCCGTGCCGCCCTATATATGTATACATGTTTGCATGTTATATAAAATAACTAGTTGCTATAAAAACTATTTACAGTGCAACAGTATTGTACTGCACCGAAGAGCTGTGATTGGACTTGTTAACAGTTCCTGTCCGCAATAACACACAGGCACTGCACATGCCTCACACATGAAGGCACTTTCCACACCCTTTCTGCACCCATATGTGGCTTTTTTGAGCCTGATGCCCCTCACAGATGATAAAAGGGATGTTATGGGATGTTTACGAGAGATTTAGATACCAAACGAGCGAGTCCAAGCCAAAAGTTTTTGTGGTGGTAAAAGTCCCGTGAAGATGACTTCACGTCGTGGTTCGTAGGTAATATTGGCAGAATTTATCACTTTTACAATGTGATGAGGAAATATCCTTCATCTGAAGTGCTATTAACACCCGCATTGTGGATTATAATGTTTTTGTTACTAAAAAAGGATCTTAAGTTTTTTTTTTTTTTTTTTTTTTTTTAATGGGCTCTGAAAATCACTGACATGGCGTAGAAAAAGTGGTGGAAGGTTGAAAATAAAAACAATTTCTGCGAACCAATGACATACTGTGGCAAATCGTGAAAGGAATTGAAATAAAAAAAAATCTAATCTTTTTTGAGCTAATGGTAGCGACCTTGACACATTGGTCAGTCCTCATCTTACCTTTTCCTGCCTATCTGAAACTTTTTGTCAACAAGAGGTCAAAAGTGTATCTTTACAAACTGTTTAAATTGTGTACTATTGTATATTTTTACAGTTGCAATCAGTTTTTTGAGTCTGAATTGATTGAATGGATTGCTGGTTAGGTCCTGTGGTGGAACAGAATAGTCTGTGGCTGGAAAAGATTTGGCCTTCCCACAGGAGTCACCATGGAACATCTAAAATATGAGAAGTATATACGCCAGACATGTTGCTTGCATGGATGAGTGTGCATTGATACAATCATTTCGCTGTTAATATATCGAACCGTGAGTGTGTTCACTGGTTTTGATCAGACACAGCTTTGATACATAAAGCCAATCAACTGAGTGTTCGGATCCGCATCAAAGTCATTTCAAACAAGAAGCTCTACTCACTGGTTGATATCCAGTTCTTCCAACATATCCCCATGAATGCTCTCTGAATGGGTGTTTCCCATTGTTTCAGCCCATGAGGGAATGTCAAGGAGTGAAGCCACAGATAGGTCTTCCTCTGACACAGCTGGAGGATGTCTTTGAGATGTCTCCACTCTCCGTACCACCCGAACACTATCAACATCTTCTTGAACTGAGGAAAGAGCTACAAAACAATAAACCACACAACTTTGACATTGGTTGCCATCGTAATGCAAAAAAAAAAAAAAAAAACCTCAGAAGCACTGATTTGAATCATTTTCTGTACTAGCTTGAAAGTGTTCAATGTGTATGTCTTCTGATCAGTCCACTTTGTACCAAACTGCTTGATGTTTACTCCCAATGTAAGTCGCTTTGAATAAAAGCGTCTGCTAAATACATAAATGTAAATTTCTTAAATGTTCAAGCGTCAAAACCTTGACTGAAAATTTTCATGTGACCTTGTAGACTTGAGGTTAAAAAAACAATATGGGCTTTTCAACGGCAAATTCCAATATTTGACAAAGTTAGAAGTTGATGGCTGATTTTTCAAGCCGATATTTATATTAATTTTAACTGTTTGTGATGGACTGGTGACTTGCAAGTTCAAATTTCAAATCTTCAAATTTAAATAAAAAGTTATTTACTAAAAATAAATTTAGTAAATAACATAAAACATGCTATGAATGACAATGGAAAAGCACTACATAAAGGGATTATTATTATTATTAATAGTAATTACTAATTTCCTGTTTATGGCTTTCAACGGCTGCCGTGCTCACATGAGATGGTAAATTGCAAAACTATTTGGATTTTGTTAAACTTCATGTGTTAATATAAGACTAATCGAGTTTGGACACAGATAAAATCTCTAGGAGGAGTTCGTCATAGTATGACATGAGCAGACTTCCTGCTGAAACACAATACATAATATTTATGTCTTAGCACTCTACAGATTTAGGTGTCGTTATGGTTTTTTTCAATACGTATGTTTTGAAATCTTTTCAGATATAATTTTTCACCAGTTTCACTGTTGTGTGCGTAAAATTCTGTGACTTCGAGCCTGTTTAGATCCTCAAAAATGCGTTTTAAAACCGCAAAACAATAAATACTGAGCAATCACAAAGAGGTGCACCTTCAGTGCTCGAACAGTGGACCTTACATTGGACAGGAACAGAAAGATCAATTTTCATATCGTCATCATGGAAAAATATCAAAGTGTCGACATTGTAACGATCTCACCCATTTACAGCATCGTAAATTGCACTTTTATAAAAAATGCATGAAAATATCAACAAAAATAGAATGGACATCATCATTTTTTATTAAAAAAATAGGCCTGGCCAATTTATTGCTCTACCTCTACTGCCGACTTACCTTCACTGTGGTCCAGGGTCCTCTCGATCTCTGCATACGTTCTCGAGGTTTGCTCCTGGATTGACTTGTGCATTTGAATCTCAATCAAATGGACAATATCCATGCGATTAATTTTAGTAAGTCTTTTGATCAATGTGTCTTCTGTGGAGAGATTGAAACATAATTGGATTTTACAATACCGTCAACAGTTTTCATTGTAAATAACTGCAGACGAATGCACTCACCAGATGCATGCTTTCCTTCTCTCTCCACCCATAGCTGTAAGAGGGCATGACTCTGTTCCTGCAGTGAGTTTGGGTTTTCAACTCGTACTTTATGAATCTCATCTTCATTAAATTCCAACTCTTTGGCCAGTTCTGAAAGAAGATGATAAGGAACAGTCAGATTTTCCAATTTTCAGATGAAGTCTGGAGTAAGCTTTAAATCAGACAGGAAAATGAAGTCACGTGATAAACTACAAGCACAATATTCAACCGTCATACGGACCGTTTCCTGTTGATACTTACCTGTCCAGCTAAAACCTAGAAGATCTGCAATGATGGCCAAAGTCTCCTCTTTCCTGTCTGAATCTTCATGCCAGTCCACTGTAAATTTGGTCAAAGTAAGTGTAATCAATATTAAGAATATCATATGGGGTAATTCTGAATCGTAGGAACTGAATACTAATTATATAGTCGATATAAACGTCACTATTACATATACTACATTTACTAAAATGACACTAAAAGAGATTAATCGATTCTTTCATTGATTTATTTTCAGTTTATAATAATCAGATGGACCTCTTATCGAGATCTCATATAAAAATAAATCTCACGTGATCTATTTCTGCATCTTTATGAATGAGCCCTTGTCATACAGTACGTCTTTATTCCTCAGAGAAAACATGCAGAAGTGGACATGCATTTCACAGACAGAGTACTGTTAGCAAACAAATGTAGAGATGGTCAATCTTGAGATTTCAGTATTCGTATTCACACAGATATGCAAATGAATAAAACATGATATAAAAAAAGATCACGAAACATGACGAACACAAAAACACAGAGACAGGACAGCACAGAGCACCCAAACACATTACAGAAAAATAAAGTAAAAGCAACACTTCTAGAACTAAGATTAATTCCGGAATAGGTAACAAGGGAAGGGTAAGTGGCAAGTAGAGGTACCTTTACTTTGGTCAGGGGTAGTGCTGCCTGAGATTCTCTGCATCTGTGTCTCCACACAATCCTCCCAGTTGGGTCTTGACTCAAAGACATCCTCGCCTACAGATGGGGGTCTAACTGCTTTTAAACTACTTTCTCCCCCTACCTCAACAGAGGTTCTGTCCCCTTTCATTTCACCAAACTCCTGGCTCTTTGAAGAGTCCAGTGGAGCAGTCTCTGTCAGCAAAGTGGGACTTTTCATTTTGAGCTGATGTTCCCTTTCAAATTCACCAATATCTGCTTCAGATTTAGGCCTTTGACTCTGTTCGATGGAGTCTCCTGGTCCCAAAGTATGGTCAAAGCTAACTGCTTTCACAGACGTTTTAGGTTTGGAGGTGGTTTCTTTCATTTTAGCATCATCACCCTTGAATGAAGTCTTGGGTTTATCTTCACAAACAGTATGGTCAGAGGCACTGGAGGTTACTGTAGACACTTTGGTAATTATAGGCATTTCGACAACTGAAACATGCTCATCATCCCCTGAAGAATCAGAAGATTCCAGATCTTGCTCTGAGTAAACAGTTCTTGGTACTGTAACAGTAGCAAGACTTGCTGCTTTTTCATGGACTCCATCATCCTTTGTCAAACTGGTTTGGTCACATAGCTCTGAAATTTCTATTGGTTCTACATTATCAGTGCTGGCACTGATGGTTATGGTTTTGTCGTCAGAATTGGGTTCATCTTTAGGCATCTCAAATGAAGATACGGCATCAATTTGATCACTACCAATAGGTAGCTGTTCAATATCTCTACTTGGATCTTCATTTAATGGGAAAAATACAAATCCTTCTTCCTCCTCATCCATGGTCCTTTTAGTCATGTCAATGGCACCACCTCTGGTCATCTCAAACAATTTTCCCTCTTGAAAGAGGAAAGGATTTGGAGTTCCTTCTTCAGTAGGGGTACGCACTGGAGTTGTGTCAGGGGTGGTTCCATGAGATGTTTTGTCGGAACAAAAACCGAGAGATTGTTCTTCAGCCTCAGTCTGGGAATCAAATGCCTCATTGTCTTCTAAGCCAGCACTCCAGGGGACCATGTCTCTAGAACTAGATCCTTGATTGTCCTCTTCATAAAGACACTCCTTTACCCGGGACTCACTTTGAACTTCATGAGATGGCCCTTTAAATTCAGAACAATCATAGTCATCGTCCGGCGATGGCGATTGCAACGACCGGCGATTACAAGTGTCAGGTTCATGAAGGTTCTTCGAATGTGGCTCCTCTGATTCTTTGACTTCAAAGTCAAACTTTACTTTTTTTACCTTTTTATCCCTTTCCATCTCATCAAACGTTTTAATCTTTGCAGCCATCTTAAACATCTCTTCTTCTGGAGTGAACTGCCTTTGTAAACAATCAATACCTTGAAGATCATCACCGTCGGCCAAATTGTCTCTTTGGTAAACATCCATTGAATGACAGTGCAAATCTGGAGTCGGATCCCCTTGGGTTGAGTTGCTGTCTAAAGGAATTTCTTTCTTGGGAATTATTTCACTTGCTACAGTTAATGTTCTTTCAGAAACTAAAGGCTGGATTGTTGTGAAGACGTTTTCTATATAGCTTAACTGTTCAGATACCTGACTAGTTGGACTTCCTTCTAAAGAGTCTTGACAAGGAGACTCATTTGTTGGGCTTGGCTCAATAGAGTCTGGCGACTTTTTGGATGACCTGTCTTCTTGGACTGGGGTGGTTTCAAGAGAGTCTGTTCCAAAGTGGGTTGTACCATCACTCGCTGATTGTTCCCAAGAATCAAAAGTAGAAGGTCTATCTGGTTTATTGTCACCGTGTTGACTATGCTGCAGTAATTTCTCTGGTTCTGTCATTATATCTGTTTCTTCTGATATTATTCTCTCTCTACAGGGTGAATCACAATTAAAATCGTGTGCAGAGGACACAAGAACGATTGAATTTTTAGTAGTAGAAGATGATGCCTCAAGTAGAGTCAATGTAGTCAATGGTGATTTGGGCTTCCCTTTTTCCTCATCAATCTCTACAACTTCATGTGGTGGCTGTAACATTGATTGGAGATCAGTCTCCTCATCCTTATGAAAATCAGTTTCCTCAGAAGTTGCGCCGGAATATAATACAGGAATGTCAGGGCTATTTTGAAGAGAATCAGCAAGTCCCTCATGCTTCTCACTGTCACCAGAGCTGGAATGAGGTGTCCTTATCCCTATGCTGTTATAAGGAGATTCTGCCAACGCTTCATGTTTGTCACTATCTGGACTTTCTTCCAAATTTACATCATCTATTTCAATTTGAGGTAAACACTCTCCTTGTACCACCACTGTCCCAAATGCTGTGGGGGTGTTTGTACTGTTTGGATCCAATTCTGTTTGCTGTATTTGCTCCTCATCACTGGAAAGCACATCACTACAGGATACAAAATTATTACTTGCTTCAACCGAGGTTTGCCTGAAAAGCAGATATTCTGGATTATCTTCAAGTTCTGCCTTAATATCTGCACTGAAGTCTTCAGATGGTTTCCTATCTGGGCTTATTTGAGGTTCCACCGATAGTCTCCTGCTCTGGTGGACGCTACTTTCATAATGCAGTGTCTCGGAAGATATTTCTTTTTCCTCCATCTGGAAATTTCCTTGCGGATCAGATATTATTTCACGTGGACTGTCTTCCTCTTCACAGTTCAAAATTATATTGGATTTTACAGCATGATCCTCTCTTACACTGGGACTTTGCAGAGTCTTCACAGTTACTTCAATTTCGTGAAACTCAGAAGGAATAGGTTCCACCTCAAACCTAATCGGATCTTTAGATATATTTTCATGATGGTCATTTGTTTTAATCCCAGTAATATTCTCATCTAGAGAATGGTTCTCTCCAAAGTTAAATATAAGGTTGGAAGAAGAAGTGCCTGAGGTTGATACAAGTTTCTCGCCATCATTGATTGCTGTTTTTTGTGGAAAGATTTTTGTGTCAAAATATGATGAATCTTCAAACTTGTTTTCATGAATCACATCAGAACTTGCTTCTTCAAATGTTACAGTGGGAATATTTGTCTGGCATAACCGTTGACTTGTTTGCGCCATTTGGTTATCATTGTTTGGAATAGCCAGCGTGACATCAGAGACCACAGAAGTAATTGCTTTATGTTCAAAAAGCCCGGATTTACTTTTCGAAGGATCTTGGCCAGCCTGAAATGCCTTCATAAGCTCTCTAAC
Source organism: Danionella cerebrum (assembly GCA_007224835.1). Classification (NCBI taxonomy): domain Eukaryota; kingdom Metazoa; phylum Chordata; class Actinopteri; order Cypriniformes; family Danionidae; genus Danionella; species Danionella cerebrum. Next base: position 93,894 of record SRMA01026012.1, on the reverse strand, counting down.
TGACATGGTTTCCTCTGGCCTTTCTGTTTGCGATCTAGGAGATTTTGGAGGATCATTGATTGATTCTTCTGTCTGTGTGGGATACAACTTCTGAGAAGTGCTCATTTTCGGGGATTTCCAGTTTTGACTGTCTGTCTCCTTTTCTTCCTCCACTTTTCTTTGTAGAGCCTTAACCTTATCCTTAATGGATCCAATTGGAGTCTCTACGATTCTAGGAGACACAGGAATACCTCCAAAGGTAGGTTCAGACATACCAGCACTTTCATCCAGAGACTCTTCTGACTGACTCCTACTCAGTCTTTCTAAATCATCCTCTGAACTACCACTTGCAAACTCTCTCTCTTTACGTTTTTTCCGAGCTGGCTTTTTGATATCAGCTGGGCGAACTTTTCCCCGGTGCAGAAATACTTCCTTGAAGCTTTCTTGAACAATCTCCTCATCATGTGCGTGACTAACTGGGAGGGCAATTTCCCTCAGGCACTGTTCAAAGTCATTTCTGAGATGGGAAACCATACTGGTCATATCTCTTGTGGAGGCCGAAGCACAATGAGTATCCCTTGTTAATAACACTTCCTGAATAAGAGTCTCCTGGACTTCAGTGATGTTTTTGGCTTTTGATTCCTCAGCATCGCTTATATTGAGAAGTACCCAATCCTCATCAATGATTCGAGATCTTCCAGTTGCATCTTTTCTCTTTTGGTCATCCACTGTTCCCTCACGAAGGATCTCTTCTACCTTCTCTAAGTCTTCCTTTACTTTTTCAACTATTTCAAAAGGTTCTTCCACTAAATCATCTACAGTCTTGCTTGAGCGCCCTCCAACATCCAATGAGCTTGATTTTTCTGAGGTTAGAAGAACTGAGACTTTAATCAGGTCTTGCTTCATGTCAGACACCTCTGAAAGCAGATCTGGACTGGCGAGTGTAGCCGGATCGTGTATGATTTGCAGCATGGAAAGTTCTGTTGAGTCAGATCCATCATAGTCTTCCATTTTAACAGCATAGGGGTTTGTAAAGAACAGAAGGGGAAATGAAGAGGACAAAAGACAGTGGAAAGCTAGTCAGGGCAAGAGGATTACAAACTTTCTTTAGATTAGAGAATTTAGTTGAGAGAATAAAGAACATTTCTAAACTGTTTCTTTATTTGGATCCAGAGGTTTGGGACGTCAAGGGACAATTATGCAAAGCAAAACTATTTACAAAGATAGAGGAGGAATGCGCAGGAAATAACTCGCTTAAACATGTTATACTAGTGCATGTCTCCACTCATACATTTAGAAAAAGGCAACACAAAGTGTAAGAATATGTAACACATAAACCTGCACACAGAGAACAAATGGGGAAAATAACCATAACATAGACTGAAGCTGGACCGATGAGGCATCTCAAGATTGTTCTCAACATGAAGAGCCCATGTGTCAGCACAGACAAAAAGCATGTTTAAAACATTGTGCCCTTACCACACCAGTGAGATACAATCATAGCACTTGCTCAAAAATAACTTGTGATTTATTAAATGCTATGGCTTTTTATTTTGAAATTCATGCCAATCATGAAGTGGATGATAATATGGGAATTTATCATAAGGAATGGTGAGAACGATAAAAGAAAACAGAAAAATATGAAAAATATGATGGAGTTTTGACTGAAGCTCCTCATTCACACATTTGCTCTAAGCAGGCACACTCATACACATACAACAATATAATATGTGTAAGTCAAGTTATTTCCATGCAAGCTACAGTAGATGACCCATGCAAGGGTGATTTTGTGGCTAGCAAAATTAGCAATTTCATTAGAGCCAAAATAAAGCCGGCCAGTTATAAATGAATTAAGTTTAGTTGGCATCTCTTTTGGCATGAAAAGAACTTTTCATAGCATTTTATCAAATATTTAAAAAAAAAAAATCATCATGCCAGAAGTAAGATACTACTGTGACAGAATAGAACTAAATGTAATGTATGAGAACAGCAGACAATTACATAATAATAATAATAATAATAATAATAATAAAATAAATAAATAAAAACATGTAAGAATGAATGTTTGACAGCCATAGCACAGCAGTCAGGGATCCAAAAATGTGATATTTAAAAATTAGATATTTAATATCTAGTTTTACATTTTAAAAACAAATAACTTAAAAGTTGCTTACATTTTTCATGGGTCTTCTCACTCTATGATGAAATTGAAATTCAGAGACAGTTAAAAAGATTTTTTGCAAAGATCAATTAAGAAAATGTTGTGTGTGTGCGTGATTTACCTCCTCATCTGGGTCTTGGTCAGAATCAGATTCCTTTGGAAGTAAAAACCAACTGTCAGTTTAAATATACATTTGTTGAGAAAATTCAAAAGTCTCCATTTTAATCATATAACTTAAATTGTAATGTTAATGGTAAAATTTTGTTTTCTGTAAAAAAAAGAAATTTAGTAGATGCTACTATTGGACATTTTTGGGTTGTTCCCTCATCAAAAATGCCTCAAGTGTTATTCAGAATCTTTCATGCATATTTGTGAAATCCTGTATTCCTATTTTGTGATCTGAAAGTGGCTTGATGTTCTTAGCACCTCCCATAGTTCCTAGCTCTATGCAGAGCACGCAGACTGTCTAACCCGGAAGTGAGAGCAGCAGACCTGCACTAACGAACAATGCAGCGAAAGTGTGTTTTCTGTCATAAAAGAGGCATGGTGAAGGCATGAGGAATGAGGGTAAACCGCGTATTTTATTAGGGCCAAAAATTTGAGGTGATTCAAAGATGTTGTTTATAATCAATAATGCATTTAGAAAGTTTTAAGTGCATTGCTAGTACAGAGGGCTTAAATATTTATTATAAATGCATTAAAATTGGCATAACATGACACCTTTAACTTTAGATTTGCCTTCAAAACTCTAAAATTGAGTTCAAAACTCTAATGTAGTTCAATTTCAGTTATAGTAATGTAATACCTTTGGCATTTGGCATTTTCATTACAAAATTTTAACTTTTTTAAAAGGGTGTAATGATAAATCTGCTCATGATATGATACACATTCCAATATTATGTATCACAATTTTATACAGTAATAAAGCCATAAAACAAAGAATAACGGTACAGTTTGTTTTGTATCTGAGTGTGTAATATCATTAAGCCTCTAGGGGCAGTGATGACAGTTGTGCAGTCCAAGGATGAAACATCTTTTTTTTTTTATTGGAGAGGGGGCTCTTTTTAATACATAGTTTTATAAATCTTTGTTTCTCATATAGTGTTGCTGCTTTTTACATGGGGGAAGTTCCCAGATGATGTCTCCTAGTAGCTACACGATACGTTGATTCATGATATATTGTGTTACACCCCTACAATTTTAGTACATACTTGCTTGGTAATGTAAGTTACAACACATTTTCTACCAGATATGTAGTTGTTCAAAGCAAAATGAGAGATCAAAGGAGAGAGGTTTTTGTATGTGTTACTCTCAATAATTATCTGAAATTGTCTAACTACTGATTTTTCTGCTTACCTTTGAGTAGACCGGGAGGCAAATGTTCAGATTGCATATTGCATTAAGGTTTAGACTCCGATATGTTCTTGGCTCTTTTGTGAAAGACAGTCTACCACATGGTTCTTGAGTGCTGTCACGAATCTGTCAAAAAAAACAAAGACGATATGAATAATACAAGGCTGAACCGTTGGAAGACTTGTACCAAATATCAGAATTCAGTAGCTATCTACCAATAATCAACCTACTTTGATAAAAAGTGAAAGACGGTTTTCCTTAAAGGCGTAGAAGCTGAAAACATGGTGCTGTCCACTTTTTGTCAAAGGAACCAGATTCCCAAAGCAGTCTGCAAAAATTGGCTTCCCCTCTAATACCTGCATTGAAAATATTACAGTACTCCATTATAGAATACTTTGTCTACAGAATGATCCAAAGTGCACCACAGTTACCTCAACATCTCGACTACGAGCAACCTCCGTGAAATTCTCCTGCTGCTCTAGGGTTTTGTCCATCTTGTCATCTGTCATGCAAAAGCAGCGTAGGCGTGCTTCAATGGGGTCCAAAGTCTTGGCAAAGATGACAAATTTCGCCATATAGGGAACGCAAATGATCTCCCGATATAGCTGACTGGAGAAGTTCACTGACTCTTGGCTCTGGCGGCAGTCTATGAGCCAAAACCTGGGAGAAAAAGATAACTGTACAATCTTTTCAAGGGAACAAGCAACAGACAGGCATCACTTGAGAACAAACCTTGCTGATACATTAGTGGTAAATGAAACACATTGGTTGATGAATGTAAGTGGTGTGGAACCAGTTATATCCTCCCACTGGGCTGGAGTCGTCCCACCTGGAAAGAAAATATGTAGAAGTAATTCACACCTTACTGTGGCTCACTTATGTAACATTTGTATGGCGTTCGCTAAACTCCTACACGTTATTCTCACATACCAGTTATGCTACATAGCAGTCGTAGAGTGGGTGTACTGTTGGTCCCATCACTGGTTGGGCTCTTAGGGACAGGAATAGTCATGGTGATGGGCTTGTGAAACTTGCGTCTTCTGGGCTCCAAAGTAACTATTGGACTGAATGTAGCTTTATTTCCCAGAATCTTCCGCACTAGGTCCTCGCTGATAGGCTGGGCCTTGTAAAAGATGTGATGACAATTAGTTTTCCACTAAAATTAGTTTGGTTTTGTTTTGTTTTTATAAATCATTGAATTTCTTTGTAATTTGCTAAATCTTAAATATGTTAATCACATTGACTTTTATGTAAGGCGTTGATTAAGGCCCCAATTGAAATGTTCGAGGAACAAAGACATTTAAAAAAAAAAAAAACATTTTGTGAATTCATACTTAAGAATACAGAATTAGAGTATTGTAACCAGAAGAGAAGACAGTCCCAGGCCAAGATTCCACCCATGATAACCACACTAATCAGCACTTCTGGCACACAACACAGGATTTCACATCTTGTATGGCAAATATAAAGTGATACGACATTTGCCCGAATCAGCCCATGTTTTGCATGTACACTGGATGTGAAAACCAGACAAATGCAAAACCTGGTATAAATTGTTTGCTGACTGGGTTGTTGTTGAAAAAGGGGTTACGGCAGGTAAATAGTTAATCAATAATGAGTGAAAGGGTCTGGCCCCATGGTGTAGTGGACTGTGCGTTATAAGACATATGCGCAGTTGCGCTGGGTGACACAGGCTCGAATCCCAAGCCTGCTGTCTTTCCCAACCCTCCCCAATCTCTCTCCTGCATTAAAGGCTGTCTCTCTCCACTGTCCTGTCTGTTAAAAATCATTAAATGCCACTCAATAAATAATGTAACACAATAAATAAATAAATAAATAAATTCAATCACCTCACCTACATCTCCCATCCACTCCCCCTTTTCCATTTAACCCCATTCTGTCCTGATGTAATTAATGCTAACTGGTTCATGGAAAAAAGAAAATAAATAACTACATAAATTCACTGCTTCCATCCAGAGGAGGAAACACCACACCAGGTGTTCACTCCCCTAGAGATAACAAAACTGTACAGCTCAAACAAAGCACCTACTCCCCCATGTGCTGGCCTTTAAGTAGGACAGGACAAGGTTAAAAAATAATAAATAAATAAATAAATAAATAAATAAATAAATAAATAAATAAATAAATAAAATAGTAATGAGAATGAGTGGAAAATAGTTTACTTTTATATCACAACATTAATAATGATAGTGATTACTGGTCGTTAGGCTTATTATCTGAAGTGCTCCTCCTGAGCTTTGATATTTTTTTTAGAAAGCCAATGTCAGTGTTAGCTGTTATGCTGTATACATTTCACTGATAAATAATTATGTGTGTTCATTACCTGTAGCCCAACACGTATCCGTTTGGTCAATGCTCCTTCTGGAAATACAGCCTGAACCTGTGGGACTAGTGTGCTGCTCAGCACTCCACCCTCTGGTCCAATCAGGTGACTGTCCTGCTTAATACGGGATACCACCGCAAAGTACTGTGGGAAATCCCTGGTGAAGATGCGGCAGATTCGCTTTTTCTCCAGCTCCTCAGGAGTGTCCAGATCTTAAGAGAAGAAGGCAAATTCGCAAATAAATTAATTAACAATTAAGGCTGAGTTCCATTTCAACCCTTTATTCGGACGCTTGTGAAGGGGTGTCCCAATTGTCTTTTAAACACAGGGAAAGTAGTAAGATTTAAGGTTATGTATCCATCTATACCTAGTGATGTTTGCACACTCACTTGAAAGTGTGAAGCGTCAAGATGGCCACAAGTGATACCCACAAATGTAAGTAATTTTTTTATTTATTACGTTTTGAAAATTTGGAAAACCATTGTTTCATGTAAGATGCCATGTCCCATGTTAACATAAAGGTCAGCAAAATCAGTTGAAATCACAATCTAAAAAACTGCACCATTATTAGCATAACATTAACGTTACACAAGATTTGATTATTTTTATTTGTTTACATTTCCATGTTTTAAAAGGATACAAGTTGCAAACTGATCCAAAATCATTTGCTGATCTTTCAGAAGCATTCGGCTGACAAATAAGGCTTTGTAGGGGTGTCCCAATGCATATGGGTATAAGGCAGGGGTGCTCACACTTTTTCAGCTTGCGAGCTACTTTTAAAATGACCATGTCAAAGTGATCTACCCGCTACAAAAATGTAAAACATCAATCAACAATTATTTTCAACTTTATTAAGGATTGACAAAACACACAATAATTAATTATTTAAATTTTTTGTAATAACGTGAGTTTAATTTGATGACTTGCACTGAATTGAATCATTAGAACAGTTGTGTGTGACCTGAATTTGGTGATAATAGAGTGATTTTTATGGGAGCAATTGAGCTTTGATCCAAATAATCAAGAATAAAAATTATGCTCTAATAAATAGTTCAATATTTTCTGAAACTGAGTCGTGCAGTACAATATGCAGGTGAGGAGTGGCCTGTTGCTTGATTTTGGTTGTAACAGAGCAATTTAGAATGAAGTTATGAGGGATATTCTGGGTAAAACATATTTTGGATCTGGTAATTTGCAGACGGTCCCTAAGCGATTCCATGTCAGCGGGTTGCTTGTAGACGGTAATGTGTTTCTGTGAATGCCGAGGGAAACTTGTTTTGATAAAAAAACGTTTTGTAGTTTGTCCGCTACATAACACAGATTAAAAATAGGTATTATTTGTTTACTAAGAACATTCTGGTCTCGAGCTATTGAGCAGAGAAAACCGAATCCGTGAATCTGCAGCTAACTTTACTGAACTGTGACGGGATGGATGATCGGCTGATATTGTTTCAATTTCACGCCGCGATCGACCGGTAGCACCTCCCGATCGCGATCGATGTAATGAGGACCCCTGGCTTAAGGAGTAAGGATAGGTGATGTTATTTATATTTTAACATATTTTATTTTTCCAAAATCTTAGTTTTGTCACTTTAATTGCTCTGTACATAAGAGCTTACTCAAAGACAACACACTAACCCTCATCCATTCCATTGAGTATCTGATTGAGCTCCTCTTCAGTGTGCTCGCAGTGATGCTCTCTCCAGCTCTCTCCTGTCTCACTGCGCAGAATTACCAACTCTCTCTCTGTTCCACGCAAGGCAGCAAAGTGAGGAATCTCGACTATTACAGGCCTGAAATACACAAGTTATAATTTAAGTCACGTACCTGACTTCTGACTGCTTAAAACAAGAGTTGGAAATATGGCAATTGTGGTGAATAATACAATAGAAAAATTCTCCATGCACCACAGACGAAGGGAGAGTAAATGAAAAACACATAACACAGCACCAGGAAAACAAACACATATTTTCACAAAAGAAAATACAGGAAATGGTCAATTTACAAGCCTCTAATTGACAACAGAAACAAATAAATGCATATTCAAATATACATTTAAATATGAGAAGAATGCAAATAAAAAAAGACACTTTGGAGATGGTGTTTTAAAAAAAAAAAAAGAAGGATATGTGGCCGGTCTCCAGAGGATATTTGGCAGTGGGATCTGTCCTACCCGAGGAACTTGGTGCCGGGAGGACCCAATTGCAGAATTCTGCTGACAAGACTTTCACCCTCATTAAGAGGAGGAGGGGCTGTCGGGAGGTGGAGTTTACTGATCCCATCGCAGCCAGTAAAAAAAGAGGTGGAAGAAATAAGACAAAGAGAACCTGATTTACCCAGTTCAGATTCAGAAAGATCACAACTTTGCCGTCATTCCTCCCTACTAATGTCGGAGTGATGTAAGAGGATGTCTTAATGGAGTAAGATGAAGAATTTGTTAATAAATGAGTTTTGTCTTAAACATCTTCCACATTTCATTGATCTACAAACTCCACCTGCATCAACATTTAAAAAGTCTGTTCCAAAGGGCATACTTGCCATAATTGCCTGCATATGAAGCAGAGATTAAATTATCTGGACTTCATCTCCCATAACCCCCTTTCCTGTCACCATCCCCAATGTTTTCAAGTTGTGTTAGCAGGTTAGCCCTGCTCCTTAACCTCTGTATACAAGCACCTCTTTCTCTGTTGATTATTTTAACTGTATAACTGTTTTAGTATTTTGATATTGTATAGTTTAAGGCCCCATCCACACTTACCCTTTTATTTACGTTACGCAGTTGTTCTCAACATAAAAAAAGAGCATCGGTTTTGTGAAAATGACAATGTGCATCGATTTTCATGACAGTGAAAACAGAGTTGTCAGGTATTGGAGGTGGGGTTTGTAATAGTCGTCTTGCTTGAAATTACTCTTTGTTTACATAAATCAGTATAATTACAGACAAACCGAGGATGGTATTGCTGTTTACTGTGCTATGGTGGCATGATCATTGAACAGAGGCATCTGTGTTTTTGCAATCTCAGTGCTGAAAACTCTTTTTAAAAATGGCTTGATGTGCATCATTGTAATCCACAGCCACCTGTTGGTTTGTCACAGTCCCTAAAGAGTTTTCATGAGAAGACAGGATTTTTTAAGACAACGTGAGAAAAACATTACCAAAAAACATGTGTGATCGTAAACATGCCTGATTATGCAAAACCTTAACCAACCTAGTTTGTTTGTGGTCTTATTTTGTATTACCCCAGCAAATACTAGTAAAGGTAGCCTTTGAATGCAATCTTTAACATTTATCACACAATATATGCACTTATTTATAGGCTTATATAAAAAGGATAACAAGCAGGGAAGCCAATAAGACAAGACGTACCTGTAGTCGTGTGAAGAGGACGGATAGTGTCCAGATTGTCTGATTTTATAACCAGTCTAATTTGGAAACTAAAATATTTTGGTATAAACATTAGATTTATACAAATTTTAAATGATGCACAGAACTCACTTAATAATATTGTAGGGTCTGCAGGGACATTTTTTTTTAAGGGTTTAATATGTACCAAAAAGGGTGTGCCGTTTCTTTTGGTAGAGTTGCTGTATTATTTTACATACATTTATTACATATGTTTACATACATTTCATTTTGAAACCAATGGGAGGTAAAAGTTTAATTTGAAGTCTTTATGAGCCGCACGTCAGGTGGAATCAGTGTCGCAACCATCGGGGATGTGGGTTTTTTAATACACACACTTTTCTTAGTCCGGGAGAAAACTCCCTTAAGACAAACATTTAGAGCATGCATGCTTTAAGTCCACAAGAATCTACATCGAAGCATAAAAGAGTCTTAAGGAGCTTTTTAAAAGCAGGATAGTCGTCTTTGTAAGCTGTTGTGGATATAGCTCCTAGTGACGACAAATAATCCACAAGAAGACTTGTTGCACTGCTCCCAACAAAACCACTTTTATTTTAACGGTAATCCAGAAAACCCTTCACATTGCGATGATGGCATCACTGCACATTTGAGATGCTGATATCTGTGTTTTAAAGGATTTATTAGGTTGTTTTGTGCTATGTACTAGTGTTCTTTGTTCTTATGTGATAATTGTGTTGTACATGTTCTGTAATTTTCTGAATGATGTTGCAAAGATTGTCATGTAATATTGAGGGGTTATGACATTAGTGGTACATTTGTTTTGATGTGAAGCACAATCTGAGAAAGTGAAAATAGAGCATTTGCAATTATTAACCATGGATTGCTCAGATTTTTAATTTTCTAACAGAATCTTTCCAAAAAACATTGTGCATTTTTCGAACATTACAAGAGTTATGATACATAATTAAAATGTGAGAAAATGCACAATTGTCATTTTGCTTAATTTTACAGGCCCCAAAATCAGCGGCAACTAGTGGTAAAAAGAATAACCCTTGGATGTACAATACCTGTGATATGTTTTCCTGTTTCTCCACACATTTCATTCAGTAAATACTTATCTTGTCTGCTTACAGAGTTTTGTTTCTATTCCATTCTTTTAATTTTTGCCCACACTATTATTTGGAGGAAGACACTTTTTACAGCTTAAATATTGTTTATGGTTAGAAGGACACATAAAACATTGACATTTTTAGGGGTGCAGTCAAGACAAGACATGATAGCGAACATTTAACTTCATCGTAAAGACGTAAAATGATGGTCATGAGAATTAAATACATGTGTTTAATTTCAAACTGGTCCTTCTTACCCAAGAAACTGGGCTCCAGTGGGACCAACTTCAATTATTTTGCCTGCAAGTCCTTCTCCCTCCACCATAGGGGGCATGGAAGCCAGTCTGTGCCTCTTTACCAGTCGACATGTGACCCGTGTGGGCGCTGAACACTTTCTAGGTGGAACAATAATGCGCAATCCATTGTGACGACATCCACGCATGGCTCCACCTCGGGCATCCACCATGAAGCTGACCAGGAAACTGCATAAAAATTAAATATTAAATAATTTCAATCATTAAAATCATAATATAATACATAATATAACTTCACTTTAGATTTCATATTCCAAACTATGTCTGACTGTAATGTACCTCACTGAATTTCCAATTATTGACCCCAAATTTTAAACCACTGGAGTAAACCTGTGATATTAAACTATGTTCAATGACAAAATTCTCCAAGACAATATGAAGCCAAAGGTCAGGGGAGGTGGTGATGAACATGCAAAGCTACAAAACACATTGTGCCCACGCTCCTACCACCCATGTGAGAAATACAGAACACTGCATTGTATTCATTTGGGATTTAATGAATACTGATTCGTGACTCACTCAAAGTAATAACATCAAAACATACTTATTTCTATTCTAATAGGGTCAGAAAGCTCAGTTTTGCAAAAGCTGCATGCAGCCATAAGGTAAAAGTAGAAGTACAGTAAAACGGAAAAGGGAATGGCAGAAGAAGGAGTATCACCTGCTGTTGTCATGGTCAAGGCATGGAGTAGATCGGCTAAAAGCAGACCAAACATACAATCACGAAAAGCAAAGAGAGAGAAAGTGAGTGATTCAGTGAGATGACATGAAGTATGCACTTTCCTATGCCCTTCACTGTGTACATCTGTATGTCACAGAAAGCTAAATGTGTGTTTGTGTATGTCTGATGATAGTATGTGTAATGTACTAACCCCGACTGCAGTAAAGTGCTTGTTAGCACCACATTATCCAGATGTTCAGCACCCCAGCTCAGTCGATACGAATCCTTCTCATGTTCTCGAGCAAACGCAGAAACCTGTCGAGCATCTCATTTACTATAAACTAAAAAACACATGCTTTTGATGCTTTTGACAAAGTATTAGCAATACTATGTGTCAACATTAAGCAGGGAATACATATCCCAGTACCACTTGCTCTCATCAGCCTGATAAGCAAAACTTCCAGCAGCTGTGCCCTGCTTATGCCTCTAATCCCTATTACAATTAACCCTCGAAGGTCTCTGCACGCATTGGTGCATGTGTCAATCACACCAGCAGGGTTCAAAAAAGTTATTATATTACACTTATTTAATTTTAAACAAACATTACAATGGCGACACGTTATTTGAAAGGTAATTAAAATGTGAGAAAATTTCAGTTCCAGCAAATCAGTGCCATTAGTGCCAGCTAGTGGTGAAAAGAATGGATGATCCTTAGAAGACCTGTAATATGGCTTGTGTTTTTCAAAGTTCTGGTACAAAAAAGCACAATGGCACAAAAAATGCTTAGAACAGGTTTAGTAGAGGTTAGAGGTTTTTTAAGAAAAACATAAGAAATGTTAATTCCACATTTTTTTTTTTATTTTGTAGTACTTTACTACTCTGAATTTCTGAATTTTGGTTTGGTGTAGAAATATTTTGTAATATAAAAAAAAATAATGATAAATTTATAATTTATTAGAGCAAGTTGTAAAAATGGAAATAACACTCAAAAAGGCCCCATAGTTCTAAGAGTTAACAAGTACTTTATTTATATTTAACCCTTTTAATAAAATATAATTAATTATTTATATTTTTTTGTTGATCTTGAAAGGTGTGTGAAAAGGAAAGAGTTAAATACACCACAGCCCTTGGTTCCATCTCTCTTTTTTGGCTTTTTAACCCACACAAGCCGTTTGTGTCTACATTTTCCTCCCAACCCCTCCCTCATGCTCCCCTACCTTTCTTTCCCTTTGTTTTCACTCTTGCAAGGCTGTGTGGTTCTGACTGTATCATGTCTACATGTTTAAGTTTAATAAATGTTTTCTGTTAAATCTTCTCAAAATCTTGCTTCAAAGTCTTTTTGCATGGTTTAAAACAATTATTCTTTTACACACTCCACATCAAGATTCCACATCCACAAGATTCTTATTAGCAGATTTGTACAGTGAACTGCATTTTCTTTATTCAGTAAAATGATTAAAAATAACAATATTCCAACTGCAAGGTTTATATCAGGTTTATTCATTGCCACACAAGCCAAAGGATGGTAATGTTACCTTATTAATCTGGTGGCTGGAAATCATTTCTTCAATCAGCATTCCTTCACCTCTGTAAGCCAGATGACTGGGTGTTTCATGAGATCTGGGGCAAGAACATATTGACAAGCAGTAAGCACACTTACAAATTACACTTTAGCATTTTTATGTAAATAAAATAAACATTGTGTACATTACAAAGCTGTCATAGTTTTCACCATTTCCCGCATGTGCTTTTCTGTGTCTGTGGCTCTCTCCTCTTGTCTCTCTCCTCTTACACCACCCTTCCTGTTTCTCTCCTGAATACTGCACACCTGTTCCTCATTATATTCCCTGTCTTTTCTGTGTTGATTATGGGTTCATAGCATCTTTCAACTCCATGTCAGTGAAGTACCAGGTTTGTTAGCATTATATTTATTCCAGTTCTCCCCCCCCCCTCCGGTTTCTGTTATTTTTACATTTAATAATGATTTTTTTGTAATCCTCCTGGTCACCACTCACATTTATGACAAAAAAAAACATTTTGAGGAAATTTGAAGAAATACATGCTTAAATCCTTCAACCAGATTCTATTAGTGGGTGGGGTTTCTCACCAAATGAATATGAACATGCATTTTGAAAAGGCAAGAGAAAGTGAAAATGCATATGTATTATAGATACAAATATGAGTATTGAAATTTTTTGAAGGTAACTTTTTAAAAAATGTCAATAATAAATGCAACATGGGACTGATTAATGCCTTGGAAAGACTGATGGGTTTTTTCTCCGTTGAGTTCATGTTTAGTCTAGTAGATAGAGCTCTTCTTATCACCAGGTTTTGCGTAAAATCTGTGTCTAATTGTCCATTATTAAACAAATCCTTGGTCAAATGAAGACAACAAACAGATGCGCTGTTCCAAACACTGGCTTGCTCTTTGTTACAGACTCTTTTTCAGAATAGAAAGTTTGTGTTTGAATTACAATGATTCCTTGAAGTCATCATGTTCATCTTGATAGTAGATTAAGATGAGATTAAGTCCCTGTGTAGCTTGCTTCATCTTTCCGTTTGACTGACGCCATTAGCAAGTGTGAGAAACATACCGCATCACCATCGTAGGTGGTCCAATGTCTCTATGTGATGTGTATCTGTAACTCGGGTCACCTCATCGTTGCCTCTGGCTTTATTGCTTAAGTGTTTTCCATCAGTTCTAATATGTGAAGTCTATACACATCCGTACACCCTACAATCCAGCACTTTTTGTTTTCTCAGTTAATGTCTCCTTTAACAGTTCATGCAAAAACTATTTTTAATTCATCTCTAAACCAGTTAAGGGAAGGTTTAAAGTGGTACAAATGTTGACTGACCAACAATTAGGTGGTCTGCTAAAGTCTAAAATAGCAGTTAACCTTTGAGATTTTCAGATATTTTGTTACCGGTCTAGATTGTGTGTGTAGCTCATGCCATCCAGGTAATGTCCAGGCAGAGAGTCATCTCCAAGCTCTCGCAGGTCTTCTGCTCTGAGATACTCTCCTCCATCCCCGGTCATTGTGTCCTCACCTGCACAAACACATATTCTCTGACTCAATATTACTGTCTGACAAGTGACTTTATTTGGTTTATATTCTTCACATTATTTCACACCAAAAAGTAAACATTTAATGACATGAGATGTGAAGCAGGTTATTTCAAAACCACACCTGAGCTAACACTAAATATTTCATGCAATACATTCCAAATTCAAGTCAAAATCTTAAAGCCAAATTTTCTCTTGTATTCATCATTGAAGTTAAGAGTAAGCATCTTTTTTCCAATATTTTTCTTTACAAATCTGTAATATTACTCCTTACCATTTCAAAAAAGGTGGTCAATTGTAATCCTATAACCAAAAAAATATGGCTTTCTCTAGAAGAAAAAATAAATATTTCTCTCTTGATCATCACTAAGAAAACAGTGGGCTAACAATCTTGCTAATAATCTTAAAAAAAATGTTTACCTGTAGATATTTATTATTTGTTACGTTACATTTGATTGAAAATGTTAGATTCATGTATATTATTTCATAAATGTTGCATTAGAAAATTAACCAGTCTAGTGAATATACAACGTGTTAACAGTAGTTAGTTTTTCCATTCACCAATTATAACTACACAATATATAGCTATTTTTCCTCAAAGCAACCACACACAATATAATACAGTTAGTACATGTAACAAACAAAGGTATTTTATTGTTTGAAACGCAAAAGTTGCAGTTATACTGTTAATGAAATCATACGTTCAGATCAGTCTGTATCAATACCCTGAATATCTTCAATCTCCATAAAATCTCCAGTTAAAAGCTCCTCCTCCACCTGATGTGGGGCTACAGCAGCACAACAGCTTTCACTCAGAATCTTGATAATGATTAATAAACCTTAACAAACACTGCGCCTTACCCTCCTCATCAGAAACATCCAGAACTTCTGTCATTGTCTCCGGAACGTTCAGTTTGTGTTTCTCTGTCACAGTCTATAACAGAAAGCATTCAAAAGTTTTCAGCATTTCACTCTCTAGTGAGTGAATTTCTCAAAATAGATCACTATATAAGGAGAGGATTGCATACTGTTGTCGTCGTGATTATTTCCTCAGTTACAACTTTCAAAGTATCCACGACTGAGATGTAGCCAAGACGCTTCGCTATAGAGAGTGCTGTATTTCCATTCTGAAAGAGTGAGATTTTTAAAAAGTCTTGTTTTAAAATTCCTACCATATCAATAGTTTTCCCCTCACCATGGTGACAGCATTAGGTTTAGCTCCATGCTGCAGGAGGACATTGATAATGTGTGTGTTTCCTTGTTGAGCTGCTTGGTGAAGTGGTGTGTAACCATTCTGTATAATAGAAAAACAGATCAATCAATTCAGTAAACAATTCAGAAAGTCATTGGTGTTAAAAATATGCTTAAGGGGTCACAAACAAGAAACATTTAGCTCATAAATAACTATTTCAATTTCAGATCGAAAAATGGAGGTTGCAATGGGATTGGCAAGAACTTGAGTTTGACTCGTATAAATGCTGAAAAAGGGACAAAGTTGTTGTGCAATTAACTGCCTAAAAACTTCAAGGACATTTTTGTACAGACTGCCCAAATCCAAAGATCAGTAAATGAATATCTGCAATTTGAAGAAATAACTGGAATTGATAAGATAAAACCTGTATTTGTGGTCGCCATTTCATGTTGGACTTTTAACTAAAGTCAATCGCGTAAATAACAAAATGAATGTATGACATTGTGATGATGCAGTAGATCTTCCCATCGTTTTTTCATTTTTATTGAATGTGTCAAACTTGATAGAGCAGCTCTGATTGATTCACTTGAGCATACAATGAGTAAGGATAAATTGATACATTTCATTTTGTATTTAAGTGAGGGGTGTATATGTGTGTCTGATACGCATCATTTACACTGAGTATAATATGTGTGAATTATTTGTAACGAGGAGCGGGACCAATCAGTGTCGCAAGGTGCTGCCCATTGATGCAACCGTATATAACGGGCAGTACCACACCTAGGAAGGACCTGAAACCAACAGCGACACAGAGGGATCTGTGAGGAGAAACCTGCACACCGTAAGGAGGACCTGAAGTGGTGCGACTCTGCTCAGTCCAACTGCTTTGCTGATAAACCCGCTGAGTCACTAGGCCCGGCCAGATGCACCTGCCCCCAGGATAAGGAGCACCGGCAGTGCTGAGGGTGAAGCTACGACGCCACCTTGGTGTGGCTAGTCCGCGAATATACATGAATTCCTTGTTTTCATTAGCAATAGATGTGAGTGTGGCCACCTCTGCTGTTTTTGTCGTTAGTCAGCGTATCACAAGCAAGTCCAATTCTTTTTAATTTAAGGATCTAATCAGAATAATCACAGTTTGACACTTTTCCATATGAAACGCAGCCATTTTACAGCTTGCTTTTCCATTTAGTATTAGTGAAGGGGATGTGGCCCAGTGGGAAACTGGTGTCACTGCATACCCTATATATTACATCAAATAGCAAATAATTGTGTTGTATAGGACATATATACAAATCTTACCTTTGTTTTTGCATTGACGTTAGCACCATTTTTCAAAAGAAAATTAACCATTTTTACATTTCCGTAGTGGCAGGCCACAATCAGAGGGGTGTAGCCCAACTGAAAGAAACAATAGCAAATTTCAGACTCTCATGAGCCAACCACATTTTGTAGTGCATTTTCATGTTCATCAATAGAAAAATAATGAAAACGTATGTGTAGGTTTACTTTAGTCTGGTGGTCAAGGTTTGCATCATGTTTGGCCAGTATCTCAGCCACTTGTACTCTGTCTTCTTGAGCAGTGAGGTGTAGTGGTGTGAGACCACTCTGGAACAAAAGCAAGAACAATTTAGTAACATCCTGAATTAATCAGGCCGCTACTGTTTCAGGAACTGCATTAGTCTCCACTTTGAAGAGCAGGAGAGCAATGCTCTTAAGCCCTAGTAGCGGATCCACAAAAACACTGTTTTAAGGGTAAATTATTCAAATTGTAAAGTAGAAAAAAAAGGCTAAAAAGACCTTGGACTAGAACGGTAAGTGTTAACTGGATGGTTAAAGTTTAGGCCAAATTAGCTTGTATGTGCCATTAAAAAATAAGTTTACGAGCAAAATATATTGGCATGGTTGGCAAGGTAGAATTTGTGTTTGCTATAGTCAGTGACATCATACAAAGTTCCTCATGCCAACAAGAGTGATGTAAACCAACCACCATGTTTCAATGGTTTTCCTAAGCTGAGATATGCCAAGTTGGTTGCTATGGTAAACCGCCCGGTTGTTAAGGAGGAGTCAGTGATATTATATAATATTCCTTTTGTCAAATTAAGAAGCATAAACCAACCCCAGTGTCTTTATCATTTAGCAAAGCTGAGCTAGAGTTCAAAATGTGACCGCTACAGTAAACTAAATGGGTTGCTAGGGAGCCGTTTTTATTTATTTATTTATAATTATGAATAAAATGAAAAAAAAAAACACAAAACCAACCCTTTGCTCTATGATTTTTCATCTTGAAGTAATTTTTATATACTGGGAGAACAGGATCAAACAGACAGCAGGTGGTCTGGACTGATGAGCCAAAATTAATGTCTTTTATAGTTTTAGGTCTGTTTCTTTTCCTCCGTCAGCCATTGTAGAATTAATTAGTTAATTAAATGTATTAACTCCACCACCACAAGAACTGCGTTCCTTCCTTGAAATGTAAGTAGCTGAATAAAAGTGTCTGCCAAATGCGAACATGTAAAACTAAGATGTACTAATAGTTACAGATTTTAGTAGAAGTGATTGGTCGAACTTGGCAGAATCAACCAATCAGACGATGTGTGAGAAAGGGGAATAGAGTTAAAGGACGCTTCACTCAACAGTGAAGGCCCTGGGCAGATCACATTTACATGGCACCAGTTTTGACATTCTAAAGCTGCTGACTTGCATCTCATTTATCCCATTAAGAATTGAGCTGACAGTAGAATGGCCTTCAAGGGATTGATTTTCACATACTTTGAACTGCTCGCTCACTACTGTTCCTCATACTGAGTTTGATGTGAAACCTGATGGAACATGTCAAATTTAAACCCAATTTTATTCCCAAATATGATTGTAGTATCATACACTTTAATGGAAGTTATTTGGAGTGAAAGTGTAGTGAGACCTTTACATCAATCACAGACACAGTGTGTATCTGCTCTCACCAAATTAGTAGAATTACCTCAGATTTTAATATATACATAATTAAAATATTTTACTTGAACAAACAAAAAGATCCCGTTTCAAATTTGTGGCTATAAGTTGGGCTGCAATGGCGCTCTCTGCTCTCACCTTGGTGGCTGTGTTTACATGAGCCCCTCTGTCCAAAAGTAAAGAGGCCATCTCTGTGTGTCCTTCCTGAGATGCCAAGTGTAAAGGAGACACTCCTTGCTTGGTCAGTGCATTGGTCTCCGCTCCGTACTGCAGCAGGGTAGAGGCGATCTGAGTCTGGTTCTTCTTGGCGGCGATATGGAGAGGTGTATAGCCATTCTGCAGAGTGACAGCATCAATATCTTCAGTTTCACATCTGACATCCAGATACCAGTCACTCACAAGGTGTCGATACCTTAGCAGTAGCATGAGGTGAAGCGCCCTTATCCAACAGCATCAGTGCCACCTGCTGGTTATCGTAGTGAGCAGCTACATGCAGAGGTGTGAGGCCGTACTGGTTCAAAACAACCAATACATCACATTTGGAAAAGGAACTTTCGTTTATTAATGTTTTTGATTGTTACCTTGCCAGCATCATCAAGAAGTGCTCTCCGCTGTAGAAGGAGTTTTGCCACATCCAGGCTTCCATACTTAGCAGCGACATGTAGAGGGGTAAAACCTTTCTGTTGAAGGATAAAGATTTCTATTTAGTACTGAACGTTTCTTCTGCTTAACCACAACTGCAATATTTCAGAGAATGGTTGCCATTGAAATGCATGGTACAGTATGATGCAATACTTGGATTCTAGACTTCAGCCTTTAACTCGTTTCACGAGATCGCCACCAGGTCCTGCCCTGTAGTAGGAGCATGACAATGTCAGCTGGAGACCAGGAATGGCTGGCTTAAATATTAACCTGGCTCAATGGACAGGTGCAGTTCCCTGATTGTTTCCTCCTGAAATTCATTATACAAATGTCACTTTTTGTTCAAACTCACTACCCTTTTGTGTTTTTGGCTACAACGAATATAAAATGCTGTAAAAATCTATCGAATCTCTTTATCTACCTCATTCTAATCATTCATTCATTCATTTTCCTGCCTGCTTATTCCCTTTCGGGATCACGGGGTCTGCCGGTGCAGATCACCTGAGCACATCAGCGAGAGGCAGGGGTACAACCTGGACAGGTCGCCAGTCCATCAAAGTAGTTCAAATCTAAACTACAAATTTAAAAAATCCAGGAATTTTTACAGTTTAATTGCAAATATCTAAAATATTTTACATTTACATTTTTTAATATATATTTAAGACCTAAAAATAACTAAACAAATTTATTTTTTAAATGAAAAATTATTGTGATCTAGATATGTTTACCTTTTATCACAGTCTTGGACCTGTCAAACATTAGTAACATTGGCAGTGATGGATTTTTTGTGTTTTTTTTTTTTTTTGGTTGATCCATTGACTTCCATTATAACTAACTTTCTTGATTGCAAAGCCATGACACTAAATAATCACGTGAACAATGACAGATTTTTAGAAAGATTAAAAAATATTTTATTTACTGGCTGTTAACAGTAAATGTGTAGTGTATTTTTAGATTTTGGAAAAAGTTCAAAGCATTTTTTCAAAATGTGTGTAAAAATAAGACAAAAAAAGTTGTGGCCGAAAACATCCAAGACAGCACAAAAAGGGTTAAATCAAATCAGGACATAAACTAAAATATCTTGAGTAAATGAAAACTGATGCTTTTAATTCAGTGTTCAAAGACATGTTTGTGGAATTCAAAGACTGAATGGTTTAAATCTAAAACAGCAATTATATCGAGGTTCAAATGTGTTATTTCCATAAAGGTCCATTTATCTCTTTAGCAACTTGTTATAAAATCCCACCCTTTTAGATCTTTTTTGCCTGAGACTTTCAAAGAGTCCCTATTATGGAACACCCAGTTAGATTTAAATGTTCAAGGGCTTTGTGTATTGAGCTATTGTCTTTAATAAGAAAGAGTTAACTCGGAATCACTGAAAAGAGTCAAGATTAAATCAATCTAACAGCTAGTACATTGTGACATATGAACGTACTATGCCCCACTTACCATCAATATACTAATCTGCAATCATACAATGCTGGATTCAAAAAAAAACTTGACATTGGAAAGTTTTGCATGTTTTTGCACAAATTGTTTTGATTTATTTTTAATATTATTATTGAGTGTTTATACTTGTATATATTTTAATCTTATTTTGTTTGGATATTTAACATTTGACTATTTTTGATATCAGCCTCATCCTACAAAGGCAGGGTGGTAAGAGGAAGTGAGATAGTTAGAAATGTGCTTGATGTACTCATTAAGATTCATCTAATTTTCTTATATTCACAGCAAACATATTCAAAAGTTGGATATATGGAGTTTGGACTGTGTGCTTGCAAAAAGCCATCATTGTTTTTGTCGTCGATCTGCTCTGTTGGAGATGTGGACACACATTGGATAAGACGACTCATGAATATTTATGAGACACCACAGCAGGAAAAATATGAATTAAAACTAACAGATGCTTAAATGGTCTTAAACAATGATTACTGTTTACAATGAAGTCTTCATGACTCATTTGGGTTCTCTTGTTACTCTCAAATGCAGACCTTGGTTGCAAGGGAATGTGACGCTCCAGCCTCCAGCAGCACAGCAGCTGTCTGAACCTGCCCCTCACGAGCAGAGATGTGCAGAGGAGTGTATCCATTAGTGGTGGAAGCATCCGGATGAGCCATGTGCTGCAACAGCAGCTGCACAATCTCTATCTGACCCAGACGAGAGGCAATGTGAAGTGGCGTCTGATCCTCCTAGAGAGCAGAGGGGGGGGAGAAATAAAATCACTGCATTTTAATTATCTATTCAAATCTGCCAGTTCCATTGACTCACTCTGGCAATAGCATCCACCAGAGCACCGTTCCTCAGAAGGCATCGCACCACCTCCATCTGGCCTGCTCTGGCAGCCATGTGCAATGCTGTCTCACCACGCTGAGGACCCAAAACGAAGTCACAATCAGTTTTAGAGGAAATCATTGCACTTCAAACGTATGATTTAAAGGATTATGAAATAACAAATTTATCTTTTCTAAGGATTACCACAATCTGTAATCTTACAAGTGCACTTACAATATTACAGACATCAGGAGAGGCCCCATTCTGTAGCAGCAAAAGAACAATGTTGAGGTGGCCCATGAATGCTGAAACGTGGATTGGGGTGAGACCAGACTAGAAGAGAGCACAACGTTATTGCAAAACGTCAGTCAACAACTCGGGGGTACAATGAAAAATCTTTTTCCAGTGTATTTCCAGCCCGCTCATTTCATCCTGCTCATTCCACTTCCTGAAGGTGGTTCCTGTGGAAACTCTGAAGTCAAATCAACTAAGAGCAGACAAAAAAAAAAAAAAAAAACATTTCTTCTGATCTCATCTTGCTTCACTTCTAATTATTTGATGACACTTAGTTAAATTTCTTAATGTATTGCCTAAACAACAGGCAGAGTCTCATAGACCTCAGACTGTAATGAAAAGTTGAAACATTTACATAATATTTTGCACGAAACAAGAAAAAAATCTGACCAAAATGAGTTAAAGGTATAAACTACATTTTTTCTTCACCAGTTTCATCACTAAAACAGCCCAGAGGACCAAGCAAATCATCATGACAGGACATGAGAGCAAAGCAACTTCCCATCTTCAACCTACAAGTGACATTGATTTTCAGTAGCACCTGTTTAGGAAAATTGATTGATTATATACCTGACTATAAAGGCCTCTACACACCTATCCGATTTTTGATCATGCAAGAACACGCCTTAAAATCCATGGGCGTCAAAGAGACATCACACATCTGACTGAACGAGTGGTGCCAACGAAAGAGAGTTTGACTGCCACATCTTATTTGTTTTTTTTTTGTTGTTGTTTTTTTGAAAGGAGAATGACCAATGAAAGCTGGCTCTTTTGATAACATGAGTAGGATGCACTCATCCCAACGACTTTGCAAAGGAAGCTGGAAAGAAGAAGAGCAGGAGAAAAGCAGCTTATACTGTTGGCTGCTGATCACACCATAAAGAATGCAACATTTTGGAGAAAAGAGAGGATTTGAAAACGCCATCTTCATAGATCGGAGAAGCCATCCGAAACTTCATAAGAATCTCAATTCTGATCGCTGTATAGAGGCATTCATTCCCAAACCTTTTCTTTTCGTTAAGTCACTTTTGTGAGAGAATTTTTTATTCATTGCATTTTATCTTAATATTAATGGTACTAAAAAATAATGTTAGCCCCTTTTGCTAAAAATATGATGTGGTAGTGCGTGAATGTGACTCTCATTAAATGAATCTCAGATGATTCCCAAACTACTAACCTCAGTGATCGCTTGGATCGAAGCGCCATATTTAACCAGGAGTTCCATGACTTTCACTCGGTTCTTTTTGCAGGCAATGTGAAGAGGAGTGAAGCCATTCTGGAAAGCACAGTATATACATTTTTCTGATGATTAAAAAGTAGGGAAAAAAGTAGGAAAAGTTAAAAAGTACAAATTTACCAGCGCTCGAGCATTGGGATTGGCTTTCTTATCCAGTAGCAATTTTGTGACTCTGTAGTGACCACAGTGGGCTGCAACGTGAAGTGCCGTCAGGTAGTCCAGTGTGACATCATCAACTGGTGCCTTTTGTTGGAGCAGGTGCTTCACACACTCAACATGGTCTCCTTGAGCCGACATGTGGAGCGGAGACAGCCCATTCTGTGTGAAACGAGAGAAAATATAGATCAGTGTCAGTGTAATATATTTATAAAGCACATTTCACACAGGATGCTTCCCGAAGTGCTGTACATTTTTTTTACAAGAAAATCAATGATGATAATAACAATAGATGAAATAATTAAATCTCTCCTGATTGACAGAACAGAAAAGAGCAGGACAGAGATTTACCTTCATGCCCCCCCCCCCCCCACCATGAGGGCTTGAGGTGATGCATGTTTGTGTACCAAATCTGATAATGCAGTAGTAAACCTGTTTTCTTTCTGTTTATTACAATCCTGCCTCTCGAGTCTTCAATATTATTTATATATAAATATATAATGGATAATGTTTAATTCCCTAGCATTTTGAAGCTATTAAATGTACAAAAAAAAATCAAGAATGTGTGGTTTCAGCTGTTTTTACACCTGCATAAAACTTTTGGACAGTACTGTGTTACTGCAGAGTTTTATTTAGTGCATTAAAAGATGATGAGCATTTAACGAGAAAACTAATGATGATAATAATAATAGATGAAATAATTAAAAATCACACCGAAAATAGAAATACACGTTACACTCAAAACATTTACATTTTATATTGGACTGTGAAAATCACTGGCAGCCAGTAAGGGTGACCAACACTGAGATAATATGGTCAAGCTTCTTAGACCCAGTTAACAACCTTGCAGAACCATTTTGCACCAATTGGAATGTAGAAATTTGAAGTTTGGGAAGACCCCAATGCATTTCATTGCAGTTGTAAAGGAATGAGGTTATGAAAAAGTGCAATTTATATTGGTTAAAACTATTTTTACTTCTGAAGTTATTTGTTTCAACGAACCCAGAAAAGGGTCATTGTACTCGCCTTCTTTGAGTGAGAGATTAGAGTCATCGGCATTAAAATGTAAGGAAATGTTATGTTTTATAATTATACCTCCCAGGGGATGCATGTACTTAATAAATTAGTGGGGCCAACATTGAACCTTGGGGTACTTAAGTATACTTGAACAAGAGGAACCCAGGAACACTGTCAGTGCATCAATATTTCCTCGACCCAGAGAACAGCACCCTGTTGAGAAGCCACCCGGAACTTCATGAGAATTTGGATCGAGTGAATTCAGCTTCACTTAATCAGGGTTAATTATGTTATTTAGTCAATGTGTTCAGTTTTAAGATCCCCGTGACCCTAAAAGGGAACAAAGTGGCTCAGAAGATGAATGAATCTAAGTTAAGACGGCGTCCTGCGCTTCATTGTCTTTCAACATCAATTTTTCTAATAACTAAAATGAACCCCAACAATGTGAGATTCTCTCTGCTAACTTTGGCTATGTCTAGCTTCTAATTTTTAAAATGATTTCTTTGCAAAAAACTCGCCACCCTTTGACTAAAATGTATACCTTGGTTCGTGCCAGGATAGGAGCTCCTCGTTCTAGAAGAATTTCCACAGCAGCATCGTGGCCACTTCTGGCTGCACAGTGCAGCGGTGTAAGTCCATCCTGTTTAACAGACAAAATAATGAAACAACGGAGAACATATAAGGATAATAAAAAATCAGCTCCGAGCTACAAATGGCACAATAACAATACTATTCGTTTAATATTCAGTTCCAGGTGTGTTTGGTCGGTAGCGCCACTCCCTATATGCAAAGTACATAATCTGTGTAGGGCACCAACTGCCAGAGGAGGGCACCATTATTCCTTTTGCTCAAAATCTTTTGCTATATCTGCGTGTATGTTATATTTAAAAATATTTCGAGTTTTACAGAGTTATATAAAAGAATGGGTGTAACTGTGTGTTGGGCACATATTTTACAGTAGCATTTTTGAGTTATTCCATCCTGAACTTGCCTGAAATACATGTAGTGTTGGGCATACTCACAAAAAGTGTGTTTTAGGTACATTTTGGGGTTATATTTCTCATTTTCTCTTATGGATATGTTCTCCATACATCATTATAGTAAGTATTATTTGCTGCCAGAAACCAAAAAATAGGAATATTTTACAGTAGCATCTTTGAGTTATTCCATCCTGAACTTGGCTTTTAAAATATTTCGTGAAATAGGGGCTGCCCGGTTCGAGGTTCGCCAGTGACCTTCCTGGAAGGAGTTTGCATGTTCTTCCCAGGCTTGTGTGGGTTTCCTCCGGGTACTCCGGTTTCCCCCACAATCCCCAAAACATGCGGTTAGGTTAATTGAATAATCTATATTCCCCTTAGTTGTGAATGTGTGAGTGAATGTTGCCCTGCGATGGACTCCTGACCTGTTCAGGATGTACCCCTCGCCTCTCGCCCAATGTATGCTGGAGATAGGCATCAGCAGACCCCCGTGAGCCCAAAAAGGGAATAAGCAGTTTGGAAAAAGAATGAATGAATGAATTTAGTGAAATTGTGTTGGGCATATTTTGGGGGCACTATTACATTTCCACTTTAGGGCACCCATTCGGCCAGCAGCAGCCCTGTGTTTGGTACAAGAAAAAAAATATTAGAATAACGACTGATTCAATTTTGTGTTCTTTTATCTGTCAGCCTTCATGATTATTGATAACTTAAATTTTTGGAATGACTACCATTTAAAAATCATCTGCTTACTTAATAGAGATTACACGTCTGCTAACACAAGAGGGCGCTGGAGTTTGTGTTTGAACAGAATGTTTGAGCATCCTTTGATCCTATGAAATGCTTACCCTGGTCTTGGCATCAATTTGAGATCCTCTGTCGAGCAGCAAAGCAATCATGTTGCTATTTCCTCGTTTGGAGGCCACATGGAGAGGCGTAATACCATTCTAAACAAAACAGTTTGTCGTTTAGTGGAGGTTGCTGTATACTGAAATTGACAAACAAACATGGTGGCTGAAATAAATCACTGAAGCAACTAAAGTTGTCTGTTAAACAATCTTAATTAAAGGGTCTGATTTCCTTATTCACACTTGCAGAGAAAAATGTAGTGCTTCAATCTGCCTTCATCTGGTGTTATTAAAAGTTTTTTCTTTTTAATAAATTAAAGCATTGTGGCTTCTGAAATCTTTTTAACATCTTTTTAACAATCTTTTACACGCTGAATATGTGGCCGTATGCTCCTGATTAGTCATTTGCATAGAACAGAAGCTCTCAACTTTCCACATTTTACTTGTAAATATTTGGTTGCCGCAGGATGCCTGGTAACCTGGTGTTATGTGAACTTTGTGAATTTTCAATCATATATCTATAAATATATATTACTTTGTGTGCAAAATTGTTTTCTAATGCAGAGTCAAAAAGGCAAAAGTGTAAAGTTGGCACATACCCTGGCTGTGAAGTCGACAGCAGCTCCTCTGTTGAGTAGCAGTGTTGCCACATTGACATTGCCATAGTGAGCAGCAATGTGCAGAGGAGTGAAGCCACTCTGGTAAACCAAAGTAGAGGATTGGGATAAAAAGGATGAGAACAGATAGCCAGAATGAAGGTGACTCATCTTCTTAGTAATTTGACATGAACATCATTCATGATCTATCATGCAGCATTCCAACAAGTCATCACAGTTGTGCGACAAATAAAAAGAGAGAATGGAAAAGAAAACGAAATGTCTGAATTCTCATCTGCTATCATCTCCATGCACTATAGAAAACCCAAAAATGGATAAAAAAATTAATAGAAATATTAGATATGAACTAATAATATACAAGCATGTGCCTTGAGTTTGATGAGAAGTTTCTCAGTGACGATGAGGGGAATTAATAAGATGAAAAAATAAACATTTTCTAAACTACCCACTATTAAAAATGGATGTATAGATGCGAAATTAGTATTGTCTGTCTTGTCTTGTCTTACCTTTCCATTCTGACAGACATGGTGCAATTTAAAAAACAGAATTAACAAAAAGGAGCAGCAAAATGTGACCGAGAGACTTCTACACAGATAGTGAGAGCCACAGCATGCATAACCACTTCTGTTAGTCAAATCATAAGAGTAGATTTAGTACCTACTACCTACTCAAAAAGTCACTGAATACAAGAGAAGAAATGTTGATGAACAAGAAACACCAAGAAGCTCTTTGAGGAATCAAGGTGCTGTTGCTAAAATAAAAACAACTATGTGACATGCTCCTCAAGATTAATCAGTCGCTAGTTTTCCATGCACTGGAAAATAAATATTCTGTAAAATCAGGGTTGACAAAAATCAAGAATTCTGCTGAGTTAATACCTCTGTAGTCCTGTTGACCATCATCTGATGGAGTAACACATGGGGAAGAAAATAGAATAATTAAATAAATTAATTGATCTTTAAAAAAATAAGAGAGGGATAATATTTAAGGTAAAGAAAAGAGCATCCTATAATGATTGGTTTATTTCAAAATAGATGGAAATAAGAGCACAACTTAAAAAGTGCATAAACCTTTTTAGGGACCAGAATGGTTGACTTGCGTGGGTGTTTTGGGTCATTATCCTGCTGTAATACCTAATCCCAAACCATTTTAAGTGCTCTGGCTGAATGAAGGAGGTTCACGATAAAGACATGATGGAAGATTGAAAGGGATGATATTTTCAGCCTTATAGGCAACATTCCACCTCCAAAACTTTATTTAACCCTTAGAAGTCCCTCATGCACCTTTGCATGTGCCAGTCACAGCGTCTGTTAATTAATTAGGAATGACACAAGCCAGCTATTGTTGAATTTTATTTTAAATAAAATGTGTAGGTTTCCAAAAGAGTTATTAGCTTTGATATTTTGTTTTAAACGAATATTACGTTATGACGCAGTTTGAGTTATGACGCATAATTAACTCGAAATAAAAATTCAGAAAATGCCCAATCGTACTTCAGATTCATTTTACAGACCCCAAAACATGAGGTGCCATCAGTGCCATTTAGTACTGAAAAGAAGGGATAACCCTTGGAAGTACGAGACCTGTGATATGGCTTGTGTTTTTCAAGTTCTGGAACAAAAAAAAACACAATTGCACCTTGTCTTTGCTCTTTTTTGTTGAGGGTTGAGGGGGTGTAATTGATTAGAGCAAATTGTAAATTAATTTTTGGGGTTTTCGGGATATCGGGATATGTATCGGGTTATCGGGATATGTAAGGGCCTCTCATTCATTCATGATTTGGCATTCCATATGGGTCGATATCATTGAATTCTTTCAGTTAGCTAAATAACGCTACTACATTTTTCCATTAATAATAATAAAAAAAAGAAACAACTTTCACCAATATTAAAAAAATGCTGTTCCAATCAGATTCATAAATCTATGCTAAGCTAAGCTATATCTGGTACATGGATTGAAAAAAATGGAAAGCAGTACTTATTATCTCAAAAGGAATTTAGGAAATGGACATTTAAAAAAAAATTGCGGTGTCCCTTAAAATGTCTCTCAGAATCTTTTATCTTCCATCTACACAGTCTAAATAGTTTGTCAGTTAAGATTAAATGTTTTGGAAAACCTTTTTCTCACCTTAGACTGAACATCAGCATTGTGGTCATTCTGGAGCAGAAGAGCAGCAGATTTAGTGTCATCCTTTCGGGCAGCAATGTGGAGTGCAGGTAGACGGACTTTCCCTTTGGTGTCATGCTCCAGGAGCAGAGAAACCACCTGATTGTGACCCTGCTGCAGAGCGATGGCCAGAGGAGTGAAGCCATCCTGCATTAGCACGCAGAGAGAGCAAGGGAACACCAGTTCGTGAACACCATGAAGAAAATATTATAGATGAAATGAAGAATCACGTTTTTCTTTTTCTTTTTCGGATAAAAAACAAACTTTCCATCTTCTTGTGAGACCAGATATGATATTTTGTTTTAAGCATTTAACATATTTCAAAACCTCTGCTTGGTTGATATACGAAGTATGAGGTGAGGGAAAATTGAGGTTACAAAGAGGAAATCATTATAATGCCGGTGTGAATGAAGGTTGCGGTGATTTACCACAGAGAGACACTAGAACGAACCTCTGTAGCGATGCTCTGGTTTCCACCATTCTCCAGGAGATACTTCACAACATCCAGATGATTCTCTTGAGCAGCCATGTAGAGTGGAGTGAAGCCATTCTGGAGTGAAAAACAGTAGACAAATGTTATTTTCCACTGTCATAACATATACTTAATTACAACTCTTAACGTAGAGTATCAATAAGTATTAAATGACTTCTTCACTTGATTATTGATTTAACAACACACAACAAATACCCAACTGTGGTAGTGCCACCTACAGGCACTGAGGGTGATTTTAATATCACACATAACAACAAACAGTAGGCTTAAGACTGATCTTTGTTGAAAACAATGCAAGTGATGAATTAATTTCATTAATAAAATTATTAAATTGTAGAATTAAATAGAGTGACTCGGCTTACAGTACCTGTGACTGGGAGTTTACGTTGGCTCCTCTTTTGACCAGCATCTTTGCAACTTCTTTCTGTCCAGCCAGACAAGATATGTGCAATGCGGTATTTCCTTTCTGAAGAAGAGGGCAGATTTAAATGACTTAACTCTATTCGTTAATTGCTAAAAAGTTCCTTATTTCAATGCTGTTTTCTACTGCTCATGCACACCTTCTAGCCTTTATTTTTAAACTCTTATTCTAAACTCAAAACACATCTTGCATGATCTGTCTTCTGTAGATTTGGTATTTTCAATAAATTGTTAAAATGTTTGAGAAGTTGTTTTGGAATGACCATTTCGAGACGTTTGTACACAAACTTTGATGTTGGCTTGCAAAAGTGCCATTTAAAACTGGTTGCTAGGGAGAAATCAATGATGTCAATGAAGGTTGCCTTCTCACTATGAGTGATATATACCAAGTCCTATTTTCCCAGCATTTTCTGAAGCTGAGACATTGATCTGATGATTTGATTGCTAGTGACATAAATTAATGTCCCCCTATGCCAATATTAGTACAATACACCAACCCTCACGTCTCTATTATGATGTGATGTGCCAAATTGTTTGTTATGGTATACAGTGTCGCTGCTATGGTGAAGTAAGTGACATAACTAGATGTTTCCCATGTCAACGTAAGTAACATAAACCAACCCCCATATCTCTATCATTTACCAAAGCTGAGAAATGTTGGTTGCTAGGGTAAACAGTTTGGTTGCTAAGGAGCTCTCAGTGATATAAAAAAGCTGTTACATAAAAAGTTGATTAACATAAAAAATCTCCCATTTCTTAACAATTTTTTTTTATTTTAAAGTTTTTCCATTTCCTTTTTTCCATTACTTTTTAATTGAACATTTTTAACCCCTTCTAGTGTCTGGGGTTCAGATACTTTTGCACTTTTGATTAGTACGTTCTTGCATAGTCTGGTAACCTCCATGAGTGTGGTTAGTTTGAAGTTTCTATAAGGTTTGCCGTTTTCAAAAATTTGACATTTACAGCATTTCAGCAGCTTTCCAGAATTCCTTTAGTAGTCTGAAAAGATATAGCAACCACAGTCAGACCAGTTTTGATGTCTTGGCAAACTTTTTACAAGCCAACATAATTACAGAACTGAACTTTGTCATTTATGCACTGTTCAATATTGTAGACTTTATTTGTAAATCAATCAGTGGTTAAATGGGGAAGCTAAACGAGTGTGGTTTTCCTCATTCTGACTTGCATATCATTAACAATAAACTTTTTCTATTATTTCTGCAAATCATGCGTTCAAAAATGTAGTAGTTGCACATTAGAATTGAGAACCTTTTTATTTTTCTGAAGAGTAATCTTAAGAAGAAGATTTAAGCGCGTTAGCTGAAACTGTCCATTGCTCTTTCACAAATAACTAAAAATGCAAGGTATTCCCCTAAATCACCCCATTGTAAAGCTCTACAATCATTGCTGCAGGTCGTGTTTGTGCCTATGTCTCTCAGATGAAAGGAGTGAAAAATGTCCAGCTGTGCTCTTCTCAAATCACAGTGCTGCATAAATGGAATTCTCTCACGTCATTTAGAAATCACATACCCCTCATTCCTATTTGGGTAATGTTTGTGGGAGATTCACCTTGGTTGCAGAGTCCACTGCGGCACCTCTGTCCACCAGTTCCTCTACCAGCTCTGCGTGACCCTCTTTGGCTGCTAGATGAAGTGCGTTTAGTCCATTCTGAGGTTAAAAAAAGAATAAAGCTTAATGCAGAACGCTCTATCTTACGGTGGGGTACAACACATATCACAAGCTTGATCGCATTATGAGATAAAGCTAGATGCTCTAAGATAAAGATCTAGTTGAAGTTGTTTCAAAATGAAATTTCCAGCTCAGAACCAGAGATTCATGACAGACTTGGTCAACATTTATCCATTAGAAGTCTCTGCATGCACCATTGTGTGGTTAAGTAGGACAGACAAAACCCAAGTATTATTTAATTTTGATTTTAAATATAATGTGTAGGTTTTAAAAAGTTTGTTAGTATTGATATTTTGCATTTTAAACAAACATTGCAAGAGTTATGACTCATCATTTGCAAGGTAATTAAAATTAAAATGTGAGAAAATGCATTAACTTCTTACAATTTTATTTTACAGACCACAAATCGGTGTCATCAATGCCATCTAATGATGAAAAGAAAGGATAACCCTTGGAAGTACAAGTCCTGTGATATGGCTTGTGTTTTTAAAGGTTAGCACATAAAAGCACAATGGAACAAAAAAAAATTGTTTCACATTGTTTTGACCTTTTCTTGCTTTTTGGGGGATTTATTTGCTATTTGAAATGTAGTAACAAGTGCTTTAATTGTTTAAGAATCGCTTCTTCTCTTTGAAATTTGCCATATCTGTCCTTTTAAATCATAACACCCTAATGATCAATCAGACAAATCAAGTGTTCATGATAACTGCCTGATTCAACTATTTAATAAATGAGCATTCTCCAAATTCAAACATTACCAACTTAATTCACTAATGCAGTTTATTCCATGTTTGACCGCCCCTGGTTGAATAACATTCAGACTCTTCAGTGACAGCACAGAGAATTAAACTAATCTCATTTATTTACATAATGAAAGCTGGAGGACTTTATACATCCGGGGAGGGGGGGGGCATTCTGAATAAAAAAATGATAAAAGATGGGCAGATTATGTTGCAATATCACTCAGTGAGGATTAGCAGGATCTGAGGGAAAACAGCATGCTTGTGCATGATGTCCATTGTTGTGCTGACATGCTCATGACCGATTTCCCATGACATCATCACGTAAAATGACAAACCAAAACTATTATGCATTAGAGTAGTCCATACATACGCTCTGTTATATAACAATGACTGGGTCATAGCATAGCAACCTTTATTTCTCATCGTCATTTCAGTCCAGGTTGTAAATCTAATCAAATCTCTACAAATATTTTTAAATAAATAATAATAATATTAACAATGTATTTTATTTGAGACACCTTTCATGACCCTTTAGTGCACCGTTCAGAAAACAATATGTGAAATACAACATAAGGTATAAAAATAGTATAACCAATCAATGCAAGATTAAAACAAATAAATTAAATACATGAACACATCCTGCACAAAGACTTCCAGCCTGAACAGGAACGGTTTAAAAAAAATTTTTTAAAGAGATTTTGACAACTGGTGGCTTTGATATGTTCTACTTTGTTTTTGATATTTTTTTGAGGTCTTCACATTGACAGCCTTCACATTTTTTGAATCTGTTTGTAATTTGATCTTTAGTATTTTATGTTTTAAACTTCACCTTTTAAACGTTCTTGCATTTTTTTTTTGTTGATAAATAAATAAATTTGTCTGATTTGAAAGACTTGTAAAAATGACTTGCTTTCTTGAACATGTAAAGAAAGGACATTTCTCTAAGTTTAGTAATGCTTTTATGTACTAGTACCACGACCCTCAATAAAACACTAAAATACTTTTTAAAAGGGTCATGTGATCATAAACCAAAAAGGTTTGATCAGATTGATTGAATGATTTAAATATTCCTGAAATTTTCAGAACTTTATTTGTTTATGGCTTGTATTGGGAACCGTTTGAGAAAACCAGTTTAGAAAGCATTGGTTTGTGGTAGAGTTTTCTCATAATTTTTATATGAGACATTTCACTAATTCATTTCCAATGTCACACATTTAGGCTTTTATTAAGAGTATTTAAGTGTATTCAGGTACTGAAGTTTCAGAGTGAAACCTTGAGGAAGTTCAGTACTGCTGTTTTTTAATTTTGTTAAAGTGGAATTCTGTCCGCACTGGACAAAACAGAGAAATCAAACTAAAAAGCATCCACATTTAAGATAATCAGGATTATCCCCATACATGAAAGTACAATCCACTTGGACTTTCGAAAAACTGTAGAGCTATCAGAGATAAAAGATCAATTCTATTAAGCTGGAGAGAAGTTCATGGGAGCATGATTCTAAGAAAACTGCGTTCTTCAAGCTTAGTGTTACCTCATGTCCACATATTTATATTATAATGTTAG
Source organism: Danionella cerebrum (assembly GCA_007224835.1). NCBI lineage: Eukaryota > Metazoa > Chordata > Actinopteri > Cypriniformes > Danionidae > Danionella > Danionella cerebrum. Next base: position 60,262 of record SRMA01026012.1, on the reverse strand, counting down.
TTTTATATGTTAGTTACTATAAAAAATGTAACATTTAAAGTGTGCAATGTGTTGGTTTAAGCTAGAAACCAGTTTCTGAAATTATTTATGATGGGTTAGTTGTTAAGACATTACCTGGTTGCATGTTGCAATGTCTTGTCCGCTCTTGAGGAACTCCAGCACCTTTTCAACATTTCCCGCCCTAGCTGCTCGCAGGAAGCTGGTGTTACTGTCCGACTGGAGAAAACAACACAAACAGGGAACAATTGAAAACTCATTTTTGCCATTTCCTAAAAATCACATTTAGTTAAAAAATTTTGATCTAACAACGATTCCAAGAAAAAGGCTTGAGCAACTATGAGCTCTTTCGATCCTTCAGAAGCTTCAGAAGGCTCTGCTATTATTTCGATTATTGTGAGAACTGTTTACTGGAAGGTGTACACTGACTTTAACCAAAGTGCACTATAGAGGAACACTGAAAAGGAAGCAGGTAAGATTCTTTAGTACAACAAAGCATTTTTAGCTAATTTTCTGTTAAGGTTTTCAGTTGCTGTCACATAGTAATTGCAAAAATATTTTGAAGCCTATATTTCTGAGATACGACAGGAAGTTACATCACAAACAGGAAGTTACATCACAACTAGGAATGTGATTGTTCTTTAAATGAGGTTGCTGAGAATCTCTTTGAATCTCCACTCTTTCCCCTTCCCCACCCCTCTCTATCTCTCTCTCCCTTTGACCAAAACAGTTTTGTTAGCTGTTAGCATCTTCAGTGTTTAAAGCTAAATAAAGTCACATTTTCTGTTATACCTTCTTAAGCATTGCTTCATTTTTAATGGATATGAAAAATATTTTTCAATGACAACATTCTTTAAAAATATAGTAGCAACAGCACTTTTATAAGTTACAATATTCCTCTGTACTTGAAATGCACATTTAAGCACATTGCTCATACATGCAAGTGTTAGCATATATGCTAACATAATCAAACATGCTTGTTCCAAGTTTCAAACAAACTAACAATACAGATTAACTTTAAAGTATGGTTAATCCAATGATAAACTCAAATAAATATGCTGACCTTGATGATTTCTCACAACTTTTATGGTAATCAAATCTCATTGTTATTTTAGTGCTAATGCTAACAACTAATGTCCCATGTGAAGCAGCAAGCATGGTTATGGTTACCAATTAAGCCAGCCCTTTTTAATAAAATATTCCTCAACTGCATAAAGTTCAAAAGATATGATTTACGAACCAAGCACTCTAGATTCTGAAACACTGCAACCATTCAACCACTTATTGCCAGCATTTACATTATTGCACTAGCATGCTGCTAGCATCTCCTCCTATCAGAGTTGTATGAATATGACTATGCTAAAAATAGACAGAAAAAAACAGTGAGGCGACAGCTGACATGAAACACATTGAAAGTTATGTACTGAAGTGAACAGTTAAGTGATTTGTATCAAACACGGTGCTTATACCTATCAAAATTCCTATCTGAATTCCTATCCACCTTTTAATGGTGCAAAAGTCACAATTGTGATGGCAAAAGTTACTACAAAAAAAAAACTCAGTGTTGCTGTCAGTTTTAAAAGAAGCATTCTGGGCTTGTAGATAGAATCAGACTCAAAACAACACTTCCCAGCATGCTAATGTGATGCTAGGCAGCAGTTAGCGCTAACAATTTTAAGCAGTTAGCATTACTGTGTATGCCTAGTCACAGCCCCACTCGATTATACCCATATTCAGTTTTCTTCCGTCAGAACCATTCAAACGACCACAACACCACTGAAGACTAATTCAAGTCAACAAATGAATGTTCCAATTTGGTGTTTTTTTGTTACTTTTCCAGCCATAGTGTCCATTTTAGTTGTATTCATACAGGAAAATATAGAGAGACAGGAAATGAGTTGGAAGAGAGAGTGGGAAGGGATTGAGAAAGACCACTAAACTGGGAATCAAAATAGGAATACACTACTGAGCCGGATATTTGACATCAATCACGTGGCAGTACCTTTAAGGGAGCTTTATTATGCATTTTTACTGCATTTATTGTGTCACCTGGGCTGAAAAAAGGGACATAAGTAAAGTCCTAAGTACATTTGGAATATCAAGCTGTTTTCAGCTCACAAAAAAGGAACAGAGGATCCCACAAACATGTATGAAAGATTCTGAAAAATCATGATAAAGATTCTGATTTTGCATTATATGGCCTCATTAAGGTACTGCTGCTTTTGTGGCCTGGGACAAGCCACTTCACCCACATTGCCCTGTATGGATGTGAATGACTGGTTGGGTGTATTTGATGGTGGGCAGGAGGCCATAAGTACGAAATTGCAACCAGGTTCTATCAGACTGGCCCAAGGCAGCTGAGGGTTACCAAGGGAGCTGATCACCACCAGTGTGTGATTGTGGAGTGAATGAATAATTCTCTGAAAATTGTGAAGCATTTTTGAACATCTGGAAATGCACTTATTGAAGGCATTATTACTATTAATTTATCTAGTTCTAAGAACCTTTCTACTCATGAAGATGGAGCAATTATGTGTCAGGATACAGCAATCTATTGACTGGTATTTTTAAGTCATGACCTCTGGTCTTCTTGAGGTCGAGAGGTCACACCTCAACACGTGTGGCGCTGGAAGCCTTTACAGACTCCGTACATCTGTTCTCGAAGTGGTTGAAGAGGTCAAATGGAAAAAAAATAGCCGTTAATATGTTTGCCATAATGGCATTGATCAGTTCTTTACTTATAAACACATATTTTCTATACGTGTTTATAAGTTTATACATTTCTTAATTTATAAACACAAGTATAAACAAGTCTAAACTTAACTTACATTACTTATAAACACAAGTCCCAAACCATGGACTTTTCGCTCTTCTCCAATCGGGAAGATGCTACGTTAAAGCTCGCACAACTAGACTGAAAAACAGCTTCTTTAATACCGTTAGCTCCTGTTGTAGCCTGCAAGGTGTTTTGTCTCTCTGGAACGCACTAATATTTCTAAATAAAGGCCTATACTTGCAAAGATAAGGATTTTTTGCTTCCTGGAAGAAGATTGCATGTTCTCCCTGTGCTTGCGTGGGTTTCCTCCAGGTACTCTGGTTTCCCCCACAATCCCAAAAACATGCGGTTAAGTTAATTGAAGAATCTAAATTCCCTTTAGGTGAGAAGGTTTGATTGAATGTTGCCCTGTAATGGACTTAGGACAAAAGGGAATAAGCAGGTTGGAAAATTAATGAATGATCAGATAAACTGCAAATAAGTGTTCCACAAACTATACATAGAATAACAGACGGTTCTTTTCTAAAATCTAAAACTATTTTGCATAGGTTTTTGCTTGCATAACACACATTTTTCAATTTTGAATAACTTTCCCAAATCCATTCACAGAACAACTGGATGCTTTACATGAATGACATGCTGATTGCTTTAAAACACACAAAAAATGTGCAAATCTCCCAAAAAGCTCCCAAACAAAACACATTTGTCCAATGACTTCTACAATACTTTACCTGCAAAATTTAATCTTGCCGGTTTCCTTACCATGGTCTCCATCCCAAAGGAGATGTAACTATCCAGATAGAGATCACTTCCAGTGGTCTGCAGGCCTTTATCTGCACCACACGTTCTACACGTTGCAGCATTTCCCATGGTTAAGAATGTTCAAAAAAATGTCAAAAAAACTACACTATCCTTTATATCACTATGTGAATCCAAATCTAGAGCTTCATCTAGAGCTTCCAAAATCAGTTCCTCTGCAGATTGGTTGCAATTCGCTCACTCGCACCTAGCTTTATCCTTGGTCTTCAGGTGGTACCTAGGAGCCCATTCAATTACCAGCTTCAGAGCATCTATCCGCTAATGCAAAAATCCCCAGTACTTTCATGTCTCTCATTCTGCTTAGGTCCCGAACATCCTCTCTTATGTGCTCTCCCCTGTGTCCTCTGTCCAAATCTCTATCCAATATTGGTGTACACCCTCTTGCATCCTCTGCCTTTCCAATCTTGTTTCTCTTCCCGCCTGGCTCCGTGACAGACAACTGTTGCCGTAAACATGTCTCCCATTGCTATAACAGGCTGAATATCCACTCGTCCAGGATTCAGGGTTAGGTTATTTTTAACCCCTCCAGGCCACTGTAGCCATGTGACAGAACAGGACTCAGTGAGTGGCAGTCCTGGGAGAGCCAGCTGAGAAACCTGCCCTTTGTCTCATGAAGTCCAGCGCCATGAGTATTGGAGCAAGTCGAAAAGTTTTGAGGAGGAAGGTGTAGTTTTACAATTATTTGTTGTTAAATACTCTGCTTTCCCAAATGATATGGCGTTGTTGATGGCAGTTGCATGATTTCAATTCATCATCCAAGATAATGAGAATGGATGCACTTCTGCTGTGAATCAGATGCTAACATTGGTGTCTGTGGGTCATCTCTGTCCCCGAAGCAGTTCCCATTGATCAGACAAAGAGTCTGCACTAGTTTTATTTCCACTTTAGACAGATTGAGCTGCCCTAGCTGCCTCATCAATGCCTACTATGGGTTTCCTTCTCTTAATGGGCTGATAATGACCTTTGTTCATTACAAAATTGTTTAAAATACAACTCTTACCTATCTTTGACCAAGACACTTTGTACAATTGCTGAGATAAAACAATGAAATAAACAATCAAAACAATTTTCAAATGGTTTTCACAAAAAATGTACATTATTTTCCTGTTTTTAAATCTGATCTCTAAGAACCCATTACAAATACATTTGCCTTTTGTAGATTTAATCAACCCTTCAGTTAATATGCAAATATTAACTCAATTGGTAGAATAATTGATCAAAAACGTGGACAGTACAGTGGGTAGTGACGGAGTTTCACTTTGGAAGCTGCTGATTGGAGGACAGTTGGGGGCCTTCTTCCATCATTTTCACCCAAGAAGTGTTTCTTCCAAGATCCCACACATGAATTAAAGACTCAAAGTGATTGTAGCCCTGCAACCCGTGCAGGGTATACCCAGCTTTTCTTCCAATGTGTGCTGGAGGAACCAACAAAACCCTATGATTGTGACCAGTACAACGTGGATTGGATGATTACCAAAAATGTCCTGTATATTAACATATTCTGTGTTCGTATTTGCCACTTCAACTGTTGCTGCATGGTGTAGGTAAAAAAAAAACATTACAAAATTACATATTTAGAAGCAAAAACGTGCTACTCTACTAATTTTCTTCAATAGTCGGATACAGTCAATATAGACTCTGATTGAGGAAGTTGCCTGTAAATTACTCAAGCCAAATATGTGTCATCACACATGCAACCAATGAGATTTTGCAGTCCAGAGTTAAATCTACATAAGGGATGATCCTATTTCCTAAGCCTCTTCCAGTATCTGTGCTCTGGAACAGGTGCGGAACAGCTGAATACAGGATTTATCCCTAGAGCTCATGCACAGCGCATGGAAAAGCTGAAGAAATTCTTAATGTAAAAGCGTTAATAAAATGACATTCATTTATATATAACTAATAAAATACAAACAAATAAAAATAATGAATAAATGACTGTTATTAAATACGAATGCAATTTAATGTATCAGGTTTAGATGAAATAACATACTAAAATGTAAATATGTAAAAATAATTTTTTTTTTAGTACATTTAAACACAGTAAATCAGTAAATTATTGTTATGTAAGTTATAAATGTCTGATGACAAATCTGCTAAACATCAGATTCTCATTTCTCATAAAATGACACTTTGGATATTAATGGAATGTCTGTAACTTTCTTGTAAAACACTTCCTCACACACATCCTCAATCCTGAGCTACCCTGCCCCCTCTTATCACTGTAAACATTGCTTTACCAAAATCCTCTAAACTTTCAAGAACCAATCAGAGAGTAAGAACACATCATGTGATCTCAGTGAACACATGGCATTCTGCAATTGTTACGCGTGATGCACACATTTATCTAGAAAGCAAATGAAGAAGAAAGTCAAAAAGAAGGCTATCTGCCAATATTTATCTTTTTTTTAATATATTTATTGTTTTAGTTTATTTATTGAGAATGGGGTGGGATGGGAAAGACAACAGGCTCTGGACTCGAACCTGCGCAATCACGCATACATGTCCTGTGCACCATCCACTACACCACAGGCCAGGACAATATTTGTCATTTTAAAGCTTTCTTCATGTGCAAAGCTTCACTTTATTCCACCATTTTGAGTATTGGATGTCAAAAATGTAGCTATTTTTGCAATAAATATTTTTTTTATTCAGTCATTTCGTCATTAATTTAAAAGCAATTTTTCCTCTAATAAACTCTATATTTTATCTTACAAAATTACTTTCTCTCTTTTAAAGCGATTCTTATGGACTGAATCTGCTTTCCTGTGGCTCAATCAGTAATGTATAAAATTTGTGTTCAAATATGAGGCTAATTATTACAAGCTTTGGATAAAAGGCCCTGTCCAAACAAACCCGGATTATATATAACTTTTAAACCTGTAGTTAGAATATTATCTATTTTATCTTTTTCCTAATAGAGCACCAATTCAGGTTAGTGTTTTTTTGGAAAACACTACGTTCTACGTTGCTGATTCATTGATTCATTTTCCAACTGGCTTATCCCCTTTTTTGGATTACTGGGATCTGCCGGTGCCTATCTCCAGTGCACATTGGCTAAGAGGTGGGGGTAGAGCATGGACAGGTCGCCAGTCTGACACAGGGCAACATTCACTCACACATTCACACCTAAGGGGAATTTAGATTATTCCATGAACCTGCCGCATGTTTTGGGGATTGTGGGGAAAACCGGAGGAAACCCACGCAAGCACAGGGAGAACATGCAAACTCCTTCCAGGAAGGTCACCCCTGAGCCTCGAACCAACAACCTTCTAACTGCTATCCACTGCGCCTCCGTGCCCCCCTCTACGTTGTTGTGTTGATGACAAATCCAAAGTTATTATTCCTCTAATTGGCTCTTTGCAGCACTTCAGAGTGTGTTTTTGCATTTCCATGTGGACAGTTTTGGTACTTGTATGGCCGCGTAGTTACAAAGTATGGCTTTGCTTTTAAAAACGGTCTAAATCTAAATGTACATTTAGAGTTTTTTTAAATATATATATAAAATGGCAACCAATACAAATTTCATTCATGAGTAAAAACCTTGAACCCTTTCACCTCAGCAAACCCCTTGTGAGTACTTCAGAGATTTATCCCCGTCACAGTTACTCAATATCTGCTTACACATAAAATTAACATTCAGTAAAGCACCGTTTTCGCTGAAAAACAACACATAAAGATTACAGAACATTTGCATTATAAGATGAATGCTGAATGCCCATTTAAATAATCCTATATCTTCTCAAACAACAATAATCTGCTCAATAGACGAAAGCAATATCAGATCTTGCATGAACGTCTTGGTAGTAAAACATTCGTTTTCATTGGTTTTTACTGACAGTACCTTTCTTTTGCGTTCTGCTCTCTCTTTGTGTCTCTTTCTTCTCTCCCTGGCTTTAGCAAGAGCAGTTGTCTCGTGAAGTTGTTCAAGTTCTCGTGCCTTTTTCAGGTGAGCTGCTGCATGTGCCATGATGTCCGACCACAGAACCAGTGCACTGCTAAATTACTTACAGTAGCACAAAGCCAAGGGTGAAGTCCTTGTTCTGCTTTGGCAATGATTCTTTTGAATAAAAAATAATGGTCGCAGCGTCCTTAATAAATTCCCCCTTCCCTGTGAGCACAGGTTTTTTTTCTTCACCACCAGTAACACCAGTCCACTGAGCTTGCCTCTTTCGGTCTGAATTTAAATCGCCACATGTTGGCTATGGTGGAAAAAGAGAGAGAAAAAAAAAAGAGCAGGAGAGGCTTGACCTGCCTGTCCGGATGTAGAGGAATCCAGCTGTGGGGTTGTGCAGGATTGAGGATTTGAGACTACAAGAATAAATGCGTAAAAGCAGATTGTTTCCGAGAGGTTGCTTGAAAGTGTTCATATGAAGAGACACCTGTGCCAGCTGGGATTTAACACAATGGTGGAACCAAAGCCTCATATGCAAATATATTCGTAACACTGCAACCATGACATGCTCTCAGTGTTCAGTCACACAGCAAACCTTTTATCTGGAGACTGTTTAAATGCTACTAGGTGCTTTGTGCTCAAATCCTTCAGTGGTACCAACATATTTGAATGGAGTTTGTTTGCTGCACATGTTGTTGTACCATTCTGAGCAGCAGCTAAGCTGTTTTCAATCGTATGTGCAGTCAAACAACACTAGAGGGTTTCATCAGAAGAAAAGAAATACTCCTGGCAAAATAGGATTGGCATTAAAGTAAGTGTGAATACATTAAGAATCAACTTCAATATTTTGCATTTATTAGAATTGCGTGTTTATAACGTACTGAACCATCTGAATCATGTTGATAATGACTGACAGTGGAAATAAAATGACCCATTCCCCTTGAAAGTGTATCAAAAGTAGGCAAATGCATCGCTTCTGGTATTTGTAAATTATTGAACAGAAATATAATCAAACAGAAATTTCACATGCCATATACAAGACTACTGAGTTAATGTCATGAGGCTAATAATGGTACAATTTTGCTGCAAACTAGCAACTGCTGTGATTTAAATCTTCTGCTGACAAATATGAAATCTTATATAAAACAATGTTTTTTAGCATTTAAAAACTTAAAACTACCAAATTACTACCCATTACTACCACCCAGAGCTCCAGGCTGTCTGATGGGAAATCGATGTCAGACTTCATTTGAAGTTTGGGCTTAGAAAACCCTTAGTTTAGAGGGCAACCCCTTCACCGTTCCCTTACCTTTCATTCCAAAAAGAATTGGTACACCCATTTGCCTCACGTGAACACGCAAAATGGTGGGTATGGGAAAAGGAGTATTGGCCAAGGGATTGAACTGTACCGAACACAACGCTTTTACTAAACTTTAAGTGTATTTCTGATACGTACACTTTTAATTCTAGACAAGTGATGTGCATAACAAACCAAGAGGAGTCATCAGGGCTTGACACCAACTTCATCTTTAATAGGCATGCATAATAATCAGAATAATAATAAATATAAAGTAAAAATATCTATACAGCCATCTATAAAATTTATTATGACTTTGTTAACATTTAAAATGTAAAATATCTTACACACTGCAACATGAATATGTGAAAAATGCAGCATCTACTGACTACTAAAAGTAATAGCTGATAAAATTGACGTCACACTGACACCTTCTGGTTAAACAGCACATAACATGTTAACCTGAGAGCTTTGAAAAAAGGCCAGTGTCTTCAATGAATTATTCAAGAATCAAAACCATCCATAAAGTAGGTCTTATACTGAGCATACTAATTATATTTCCAGCATGAGCTGTGTATGGTTTATTCAACAAACATGGCATAAATATGGTTTATTATTGTACAAACAACAAACTGAACACCATCTGAACAAAATCATTCAAGCATTGATCTCGTATGAAAACGAATATTCTTTATAGCCTTGCATCAACCACAAAAAAACTTGCACCGCTGATCAATTTTTTTGATAAATTTCTAGCATAGAGCTTTATATTTAAGAACAATTTAAACATCTGGTTCATTTGATCTTGGGTAGCTATTGCCATTCTGATAAATGGACAAGCAGTGGACAGAATCAATACAGTGATGTACAAGAGCGATGACTGAAGAGGCGCCAGGTCTCAGATATCCAGAGAGAGAGAGGGAGAGAGAGATTTGTTCCCTGGGGAATACAAGTCTTTCTCATACTCTTACCGAACATCACACAGGATGCTTATGTTTCACTCATCAGAAGCTAAAGCCTCCATATTGTGCAGAGTCAGGACGAAAACATCTAAAGCATTTTACATGTGTTTGCACTAAGTAGCCATTTGCAGGCTTAACCCTTTGTGATTTGCTCTGATGCACTCACCCAGAGCACATTTTTACCTACTGTAGTTCAATACAATACCATGTGTCAATACAATACCATATTTAAAGAATATATATGGAACCATGTCAATACAAACTAGTAAAGTGTCAAAACATCAAATACTGGGGCAGACTAATAGATTCCGGTTTCTCGGCTCAATGGCACGAGACCCAAACGCTCTTAATAGACAAATGACAGCTCTGTTTTTGTCAATATATGTCTTCCTCCACCTTCACTGAAATACATTGCTGTGTATGCGCAGCTACTGATATCTGGATCGCTTAGGGACCGTCTGCAAAGGACCAAACCCAAAATATGTTTTGGCCAGAAAATTGTCAATAGTTTAGCTCCAATACGACCAAAACAAGCCACACACCACTGATCACAGAGATACATTTCTGAATTTATTACATTCAGAGATTTGTGATTACTAAAAAACCTGCATGAGATATGATAATATAAACACACACTAATAAGCACAACTTCTGTTTAAAAACCTAAAAAGGTTGCACTGTTCTTAAAAACTTTCTCCAGGATCAACATTTTTAGCACAAAATGCCTATAATACAGACATTTAATTGACTTGAACAATCAGATGAGTCTCCAGGACCCTTTTTATTCTTAAAATAAGACAAAATTAGGTAATTTAACCTAAAAATTGACCAAAAAATGTTCAGGAAACTCGAGACTGACCATAACTCTTAAAATGCACTAAATTAAAGCCGTAAACCCTGAAATTTCTGAAACTTTCACAGGATCTGTGCTGGAAGCAATGGTTATGATTGAGAGCATGGTTATGCAAAGTGGTGAAAAAATCCCAACCCAGAACATTTTCTCTCCCTTTTTCCCTGCTGGAAAAGCACCCTCATGGTGCTACAGGGCCTGCTCATGGACAAAACTAAGCATTGCACACAACACGGTTTTTGTGATCAACGTTCTTAAGAAAAATCAATCAAACTCCCAGCAAACCCAGCAACCAGTCAACCGTCCAATTATTACTGGTTATAATCACTGCATCAAGGAAACCTTTTTACTGAAAGGTTTACTTTAGAAATTGACCAAATTATGTTGCAGCTACATCCTATGAAATCCGAGTCTGCGCTTTCAGGATCTCACGGATTTTATCAGGTCATTAATCAAGACATTGATCAAGTATAAAAGCTCACTCCGTCAGTCAATTCCCTCTTCTCAAATCTTTCCCAATAATGCATGTTGTGAAGGACAAAAACAGCAATTCAAAAAATTCTGGGCTCATATTGTATATTTATATCATGGCTATTAAACAATATATCTTGAAGAATATAAATTTACTCAAAATGAAAGAGTGTGGTGGTTTAAAGTGATAATTAAATAATTTGAATAATAAATTTATTTTACTCTGATGTTAAGTTTATTGAAGGGGTCATGAACTGGATTTCTAACAATATTTGACACTTTATGGGTATTTATCATGTCTAATTAAAGGGACATAACATGTTTTACAAAGTTTTTTTGAAAAAATAAAATACAAGTTTATTTGAATTAAATCCTTCACCCAGGTTTTGGACTGGCATCTTTCACGTGTCTACAACATCTTACATGGACAACTATCAAAATGTATCTCTGACTTGCAATGTTCTTGGATTACAAAAACAATGCAAGAAAAAGTGAAAAAATGTGCACGTTTGTTTAAATAGAAAGAAAAATAAGCAAGTATTATCTACATATCTTATACAGTGTTTTCTCTCCAGTAGTCAGTGTTTCAGCCACACCAGAATATGGATAATCAAATAACTAGTAATTCCATGCTGTGTTTTGATGGATCCAGTGATCAGAGAGCTAAATGTTTTTGAGAGCGTGCAATGTATGTGCTGTGGAGGAAGAGAGAGAGAGAATAAGAGAGAGAGTGTAACAGTGTTACTCTAAAACTCATTCTTAACAAAAACCTAAAAATCTTTTTTTAAGCATCAACTCCATAAAGTTGTTCATCCAACCCCATCTTGCACAATTGGTTAAAATCAACATAAATGTTTTTTAAAGATTAATTTTTAGTATTGGAATAGATAGTACAGGATGAGTATTTGGTAGAGAAAGGAGGAATGCTTGGAAATGGCAAAGGGTTTGAGGAACTTCGTTGCCCTGCGCAACCGCACATATCTGGTGTCTGGCGCACCGTCCACTATAGCACAAGGCAAAAAACTAAAAAATTAAGAATGAACAGTTTGTATGTTTTATAATGAAAATTTAAAGTGTTGAGACAAAATAAAAAGTCATAAAAAATAAAAAAAGCAAAGACAAGGTCAAAACAATGTGAAAAATGCATTAAAGAAACAGGCAAACCTCCCTTAAACCTTATACACTGTTCCAAGCAGTTTTTGTGTCATTGTGCTTTTTTACGGCAGGATAAAAAAAAAATTACATAAGATGTCTCGAACTTCCGAGGGTTATCCAAAACCCTCAATTACCTTAAAATTTCAATTACCTTGCAAAGTACATTATAACTCTTGAAATGTTTGCCTAAAACCAAAAATTAAAAAACTAATAACATTTTTGAAACGTACGTATTATATTTAAAATCAAAATATAAAAAACAATAGGTGGGATTGCTTCATTCCTACTTAATTCAAAACAGCTGCTGTGATTGGACATCTACGGTTTAAGCCTTATTTTAAACTTCTTTTACATATATTCTATAACAGTGTTTTACAATTTTCCACAACGTACATTATTAAAATATTAATTGTGCTTCCATAAAGTTACTGAAAGTTAACATACGTTGTATTCAGAATCAAATGACTGATGTCTACTTTTTTTTGGACCATCCCCTTGTTTCAGGAGTTTGCAATCAGGACCTCCCCTTGAGTTTGTGAGTGTAATTGGTGAATTCTTCTCATATGTGTCAGAGTGTTCCCCATATAAGTGGGAAGCTGATCGAACTGCGTCATAGAGAGACAAGAAGGTTCAGCTTATAAGGACAAGCAGAAATAAAATAATTGGTTGGTGGACATGTCCTAATTATGTCTCCCGAAAAAGGTTTATTGTTTTTTTTTTTTTTTTACCTTTTGTCAAGCTGTAATTCTCCATTGACTAAGTTAACAGCCAACGTATATAAAAAAAAATGAAAAACTAACAATTGTTTTTAAAATTATTTTTACAGTATGGAAAATTCCAAAATGTGAACTGAAGGAAGGGTTGACGCTGGCAAAGGTGAGTATTGAACTGTGTAGAGAAACATGGAGGAACTGGAGTAGAACAAAAGACCATACGGATCAATGAAATATGCAGACAGCAGACGGGACAGCAATCACATCAGAGCATCAACAAGACTCTGTAAACACACTCTCCTCAATTAGCTCAGCGAAGGTCAGATGCTTTCAGGTAACAGCGCAAGACGATAAATAGCTTCCTAGAATAGCAAGCCTGGTGATGCTTTCCATCTGTTTGAGGGATAGTTCAACAAAAATCAAACATACCACTACTTTCTCTTCCTCATTCAACTTATTTGATTTATACGTGAATGTTTACATTTTAATATGAGAAATGTGAGTCAGCACCTTTCCTTTCACCTCAAATCTCAGTAAATGTCACAGTTTTGATTTTGTGACCATATGTTAGAACCTATTTTGAACGTTTTTTCAGTTTTGAATGGGATTATGCCATTTTTAACTAACCATTCATTAGCTGCATTTTATCCACCTATTTTTATGTGCATTTTGGAAAATCCCATAAAAACCCTGGATGGAAACGCCAAGACGCACATTTCAATTTTAAAAGCACAACTGAGGATGGTAAACTTTTTTAATAAAAAATACACATAAACTTTGATGGAAGCACATTTAAAATAAATCTTTAATAAATCTTTTTCTGTTAGAACTGGCGATGAAGTGGCATTAATGGACAAACCAATGGACTGATTTCATTGCACAACATCTGAAATGCTGTCACTCTAAATTTCCTTAGCCAAAGTCTGTTGTCAAAGTGGTTCTTGATGATCACTTCCCAGAACTGTTTTCATCAGCTGCGTTCCCAAAGAGCAGTCTCCACCCTCAAAAGCGATATGACATGACATATTTCGTTTAAACTATGTGTTCTAAGACACAACTAGGTTATTATATAAAAAAGGTGTTCTCATAATGCAGCAACTTCTGTTTTTCTTTTCATGTTTGGCACCAGTTTATCAGGAAGTGACGATTTTGTTCTCTTGGACTCTGAGATATTTATGCGATATTGCAGTTTTCGCATTAAATCTTATTTGTATATTTGGATGGTCTCATCAAAAGAAACTAAATATTCCCATCAAAATAGTGTTAGGGTATAATGGGGTTCACAGGAAGGGTTTTAGCAAATAGTAATTAGCATAAACATGCACGTTTTAAATACTTTACTAAATAGCTTTAATCATTCACTGGGGAATCAAAACATCTGTAAATTTTGTGTCTGTACTGAATTTATATGTAATCATCTGTTTTAGAATTGCATGAAATTGGTGGAGTAGGTTGAGTAGGCACCTACTTAATCATACGAATAGGGCAGAAAAAGGACAAAGCTATATTTACTGATGTAAAATACAGCCACAGCTTCACAAAAATGAGATTGAATCTTTTAACCTTTACATTACCTTTATGAGCCTTTCATTCTCTCCTTCTGATTGGTCCCCCTCCCCCTTCCCGCTCTCTCAAATTCAAATTAGGGAGCAACTGGGAAACTAGTTTCAAACCACCAACCGTTGACATTAGACGATTATAGCAGCGCTAGCAGTTTCCTTTATTTAACATGAATACATTGGTGTTGTTTTTGGTGCTGTTTTAAAGTGTGTTACTTTGATAAATTCGTATGTAAAAACATGCAACTTTCTCCGGTAAATAAAGTTACACCTGCGATTGGATTTGATTTTTTCGCTGTTAACCCATAATCAAGACTTAAACATCTAAATTCCTCTCATCCCCCCCCCCCACAAGCCCACCCCACTCTCTCTTTCTCTAGCTCATTTAATAAATTACTTTTTAAAAACTAGACACCCTCGTGTCCCACACCACATCTTTCATGCATTTTTTCCATTCTCCCATCTGTTTTTCTACTAACAATGAGTCACTTATTGATTTATTTTCCCCTCTAGACGAAAGAACTGATCGTGTTTCATTAATATTTCATGCTACGAGATGCATTTCCATTTCAGACTCCCCCTCACCACTCAAAAAAGAGCCAATCAAGCAGAATAAACTAATAGGTGTTTTTTCAGATGTTTTTAAGCCCAACTATACACAATATACTATAATTTGATTTTATTCACTAATTAAATCATTTTAAATGTTGATTTCATATAATACCAGCATGACCAATACCAAAACATGCGTGCAATTAAACATTTTGAAAACAACAATATAATGAAAATATATGAACGCAGATGAGATCTGTTCAGTCATTTGTGAATGTTGATCGCTGGCTTGTGACAAATGCACAGTTGAGTTTTTGGCCCTGCCCTCCTTGACATTTAAACAAGGGTCCCGTTTTATCAGTCAAAAATGACATCATCAATAAATGAGTGCAAGACAGCACTGGACAAAAAGGTTGCTATGGAAACTACTCAGAGGGCAGGGCAGGCCGGGCACCCATTTCTCACAATGCAACAGTGTGCAGCTGTGTAATGCAATAAAAATGCTTCTGCTCCATTACAGTCTACTTCCTGTAGATCCCATCATCACACCCCCCACAGAGAGAGAGAGAGAGAGAGGATGGGAGATGGAAAAGGTGACAGCACCTGCATTTGGTAAAGCAACTGTGGATATCAATATCCAACTTGAAAGCATTGTCATAAATTATTGAGCTAGTTTCAAACTGAACGAATGAGAAAACTTCAAAGAGATCAAGTCAGATTCAAATGAAAGTCTGTTAATATGCATGACAACTTGAATCGATGAGGAGTTTGAGATCTTTTAGCCTCAAGCTCATGCTGTTTGAGCCAATGAGCAGTTTATAGCGAATACTGTACACTAGGTGCTAACATTTCAAATGGGGTGGTACTCTTGGAACAGTTTTCAAATGCAAAACAAGTAGAAGGTTAATATTTATCCATCTCTGACCGTTTAATACCCGGCCAGGTCCCTGTAGAGTTTAGCTTCAACCTTAATGAAAAATATCTAATCAAACCATTTCATTTCTCTTGGCTTGATCAAACCTACCATCATAATGTACCAAAGCAGTGCTTAAACTAAAAGCTAACGTATTCTGGCCCTCCAGGACAAACTTTGCAGGTTTGAGTGATAGGATATTATCATTAAATCAAGTAATTTAGAAATTTGTGGAAAGAATAATATACTATTATAAACACAAAACGGAATGAAAAGAAAGTAGCCAGGGAGAGCCGTTCTAAACAGGTATAAGTTTCAGTATTGGACTATTAGGCATATTCATGTAGACCTCTGCTTCTAGCAAATAATTCAATCTGTCTCTAAGATTCAGACCGAGTGCGAAAATAAACAAATCTCCGAAGATGAGTTGATTACTGACTGTAAATACAATAAAAAAATGTAGACTTTGAGCTTTCCGATGGGTCAGTCAGTGGAGTATTGTGCTAGCATCTCAAAAGTTGAGGGTTTGAACCACAGAAATCGAAGAACTAATTCAATTTGAAAAGTCACTTTAGATCAGTGCTCCTCAATTATTTTCTGTTATGCCCCCCCCCCCCCAAGCAAAAAGACAACAATTTGTGCCCGACCAGACCAACAAAATGTATCTATAAAATTGGTACTTCTCTGCATAACATTGTATCCTTGTTAACATAAAAGAAAAGGAATATAGTTCAATTTACAACAAAGAATAACTTTATTAACATTGTTTGCTATATTCTGTATGTTTTAGCTCTAGCGGCTTATCAACGTGATTGGGATGTAATGTCTTGAAGTGGTGCCTAAATGTATTCAGATTCATGTTTTTTCTTTTCATCCTGGTTAAAAATTTCTTCATACTGTCTTCAGGGTCGTTTACTCACTTCATATCGTCTGCTCAGTGAAAAATAAGCCCTAGACCATAGCGCTAATAATCCCTGCACACTAGTTATGCGCGGATTGTCCCAGAGGGAGGTGCGCCCCACTATTTGAGAAACACTCCTTTAGATAAAAGTATCGGCCAGACGCATTAACATAGACTTATAGAATTCAGATATTTGCTGCTAATCATCCAACCATAGCAGTGATAAATGCACAGATAAACTTGATGACTTTCTTTGATCGTTGTCGATTGGAAGGTGTCAGATTTCTCTGTTGCTTGTTTTCTAAAAAAAGGGGATAAATTCTGTTTTAAAAACTATTTTATTTAAAAAATTATAAGTAGAGGTAAAATGTACTACAGGCAAAATATCATAATCCATGTAAAACTGTGAATCTGTGTTACACAAATATACGACAAATGGGTATGGAAGATGAATGAATGAATGAATCCTGTGTTCTTGCTGACATCGACATCTTGTATATGTAACGTTTTCCATTCTTTCTTCAAATCAGGATTCAATGGTAAATGGTACAACAAATAAATCTATTTATTAATCTAGTGCGTGTTATAATTTGGAATGCAGCAAACATTTGAAAGAGAAAACAAATGTAAGGGGAGGGACCAAAACATTACACCATACTGTATTTTGTTTCAAAGAACCAATATTTCAGTTCACTACCTCTAGGACTAGAATTATTATGCATAACAAAGTGAGTTTGTTCTAAAGCATGGTAAACGCCTTTAACGCACGTTCAAAATAGACATATTCAACGTTTAATGATATAGAACTCCCTTACCTACCAAAAAACACAATATGTTGAAGAACAACACAAATTTTGGTCCAGTTGTTATTCCTTGTTAAACATGTTTGGATCAACATGTGCCACGCCCTCCCCACCGACACTGCTGTTCTCTCCTCCAGGCAAATTTCTCTCCTCTTTATTTTATTACTTTCTTTCCTATCTCGTGTTAATTTATCATATATTCAGATATTTAAAGTGAAGCAGGTCAAACACGTTTATGAATGGAGAGTCCCGTGTGGTGTTTTACAATGTGTTATTTGCAAGATCAAATAAAAAAAAAACTATTAGAGAAAGGTGTGAGGGAAAAAGGGGAAATGTTTTATGTGCTCACAAAAGATTAGCTGTTGCTGAACTGCAGCCGAATTTTGTCCTTCCAGCCAGCCCTGCAGGTAGAAATGCACTAGTGTCTCCTGAGGGGAACCAAAGTGTGGTGGCAGGAATGACTAGACTGATGGGAGACTATATTTAGACCTGCTGCACTAGCATCATAATATTCTAGGCCTGTTGTTTTCAGAACCCTCATTCCTTCCAGTTTTACACAGAAATGTACAACACAGTGTGGCTTAAATGAAGTGCAAGATTAGGAACCAAATCATTTATTTAAAAAAAATCGTATATCAGCCTTTACCTGGTTCATGAGCCCCATCGATTTAAAAGAATATCGCTTGAGCAAGAAGCAAAAGCTTCAGAAGTGCTGGTAAATGTATTTGTGCATTAAGAGGAGGCATGCGCATGTGTGCCTGCAGTGCTCTGTCCATTACTGCAATCGAATTATGCAGAGAGACCCTGACAGCCCTCTCTCATATCATAACTCAGGAGCAAGTAGGAAAACTGCATTACTGCATTTGACTGGAAATAGTTCTTACAGAGCACAGCTAACAGGTAAAGGAATACTCTTAGGGCAGGTGATGGGTGTGAAGATCCTGCTCATTTACAGCAAACCATCCTCCAGCTGTTCAGGATAGAGACAATATTTCTGAATCAAAGGAAAAATTTTAAGTGTATCCGGAGTATTACTCAAGAAAACATTTTTTTTTTCGTGGATATTTGAGGAAAAAAAATAGATCTTTGTAGATAATTTCTACAATTAGAAATTGTAGAATAGAGAGTGTAAAATCACAGAAAAAAAATCACGCAGACTACAGACTGAGTGACAGAAAGGGGCATTTATGCATCCAAGCAAACTAACTAATGCCCTACATGACTCAGCCAGAGCATCACTTATTTATGGCAGCCTTCTATTGATGAGCTAGCTCATGATATGGCAAATAAGCAGGGTGGCAATGGTGAGTGTTTACTCTGCATACATACTTTCATTTTAGAAACACTGCACTATCCTTATTCTCAATGTTAGTGCAAGAGTGATATTATTGTAGTGTTTTCTGACACAATATCTGTATAAGTAGCAGTATTTCTTGCTGTAAAAAATGTGTAATTATGTAAACTACTGCTAAATCCTGGAGAAAATGGAAGTGGGAAGTGGAAACGGAAAAAACCCAGAGCTCAAATTAATAGTAAAACAAATAGCTGAAATGTTTCCTTTCTCTCTTCAGACGCCCAAAATTTGCTCTGCGTAAAGATGAATCCAAAACATTGTTTGAATGTTTGGTTGTATGAAATAAATGCCGCCTGTGCTGTGTTCCTGTTGGTATTGGCTTCAGAGTAATTTCTCATTAAAAGAAGAACCCCACCCCCCCAATAAAATGCTCCAATCAACAAAATCAGTTTCTCAAAGTTTTATTAATATAAAAAAAAAGTATGTGTTTATTGTACAATGTATAGGTTTCAAATGTTGGCAGGTTTATTTTTATTAACAGTTCTTTTGATTTTTTTTTTACTTTTTTATCAACATAAAGGCCTTATTTGTTTTAAACATGTAAATGGATTTGTAAATATTGCTTAATTAGCAATTCCATGATTTTGTATACACAAAGTTAGCGACTGCAGTCAAATCCACCAGCCCTCATGCCCTTCAGTACTGCTGCACCCACCTCAAATGAGATGAGCAAATAGTATCGTCACCTCTGTGGTTAAGTTGGTTTCTTGTACATTTTAAAAGAGAATTAGTCCTGTTTAGAGGTCAAATTCAGACTCTTGCATGTAGCATTGTAAAACATTTTAGAGAACCCCTTTAGCAGATTACAGTTCACAATAAATACCACTGTACTGTACTACAATCTATATACAGTATTTAACAAAAATAGAACCTACTGCTATTTTTCCTGATTAAAAACTGTGAAAACTGTAATTAGCCTTCAGATGAATTTGACAGTCACTCTTTATTTTTAACAACGTTGTAACACCAAGGTTAATAGCATGAATCTCAAGCAAAGGCACATGTTAGAACAGCACCATCGACTGCTAATGATCTTAACGGTGCTGCTCTAACTGAGCTGTTTGTCAGGTGTCAAAGAACACAGTCTGGAAACATTCGATTTCTGAAAAGTTACCAAATTACCCTCAATCCATCAACACACACTAGTGGTATGTCCTTCTAGGAAACTGAATTTGCTGTCATTTGAGGCAATTCATCTTGTCTCCTCTAGTTTTGAGAGTATTTATGAAAAATCTGTAACATAATTTCAATTTTTAGAGGTATTTTTAAAAATCAACTTTAAAGATGTCTGTTTAAAGAGACTCGTTTAGGAGTCCATTAAATTAGTCTAAGCTACTGCGGATCCCATCCCTTTCTGTCAAGCTATTCAGTGTTGTTGGGAGGAAATAGTAACTGTTGTGTTCAGGTTCAAACCATCATGCTTTTCAAATGGTCCAATCAAAATGGAGTATTTGGATGGTATTTAGTAATCAAAACCATAGCTGAGCCAAGTGGTAAATGTGAAATTCATAGAATGTAAAAAGCAGTACTCATGAAATACCTCGATAACTTACTACTTACAGTGGCAATATGAAGTGAAATTCTAAATATGGAGGTTGGTCACATGATGGTGACAAAATGACTATATAGTAGTACATTTGAACTCGATTCATGCAATATAAAAGGTACTTTTGTACTAATCGTTATGAACTTTGATGAAAAAGTAGAACCTTGTTCATAGAATATTCGTGTCGCGGGCCATCTATATAGATACTGTATTGATATCTATGGGCAGAATCTTAAATATTGTGATGTCACAAGCAGGAAAATATGAGAACGGGTCACTTTAGAGGGAACTGAAGATTAGAGCTGCAATCGAGCCTAAAAACTCAGATCGTCCTGTCCTAAGTTTGAGAGAAGTTATAGTACGACTCAAACCCGAATCCGTTTACTGTCTTATTGATGAGCCCAAAACCAAGCCGAGCCTGAGATTATTCAAATTAATAGACTTAGCTCTAGTTGGTATAGAAACCAAAAGGTATTTTTGTGTCTCTCTTAGTGCATCACATGACTGCGCACAGCAAAGTTCAAGCATGAGCCGAGTATGTGTATCATTATATTAAAAAGCAGAACAAAACCCAATTTGTTGGGTTCCTACAGGTCCTATCAGGTTCGGGTTCTACTGAAGATTTGTCAGCATTTCACAAAAACCCCAGCGGTGGAAAGGTTTACAAGCTGATAATTCCTAATTCTGTTAAAAAACTTTGGAATCTTCTAATATTTGGGGTTAAAATAAACATATTCAATTATTTATGCATCATTAATTCATTAAAAGGAAATTATGTGAGAATGAAGAAAAATATATTTAGGAAATAACATTTGTAAAAGTGCGTACATACAGTACTGTGTAAAATTGTAATGTGAGCCAGCAAAAGAAAAGATCAAATCAATATTTGGTTTTACTAGCTTTTGCCTTCAAGCCTGCTTCAATTATAGGTGAACTTGCACAAAGTCAGGGATATTTTAGGATTGTCTGGGTTTACATGAAGAGACAGAAAGATGTCAGAAAGCCTACCGCCACTACAGATCCAAGAGGATCTCTCCAAGAGGTTTGGAACAACCTACTAGCAGAGTTCCAGCGTAGAAATATACCTCAAAGAATTGCTGTTGTTTTGAAAAGAATTGGTGCTCACTGCAAATATGATATGATGCAGCGTAAATAAAAAAGAAGTACTAGATGTGATGGCATGGCCCCAGCAGAACCCTGATTCAACATCTTCGAGAGACAGAAAAATCTGAGGGCGCCTACATGCTACAGGATGTTTGAAACAACCTACCAGCAGAGTTCCTTCAAAATCTGTGTGCACATTTATCTGGAATTGGTGCTGTTTTGATTATAAACATAATAATTGGTCTTTAAGTGTTAAAAGAATTTGTTATTTAGAGACCAACATGTCTAAAAAAACGACCCCACAAATAAACTACATAGCAATACAACTGATGCTCCAGGATGATTCGGTAACCAGGACAACGCCTCGTCCCCCGCATCACGGCCAAAAAAATAAAAAAAGACCGCGATTAACTGTGACATCCGGACAGCGAGAAAGCGCAATGTTCGTTGGATTTCCAAGCGCATGAAACGCTCACTGACCTGGCGGATGCGGTTCTGGTGGGGTGGTGAGCCTCCTTCGGGTGAGGTATTGGAGGAAGCCATCCTCACGTCTCGGACGGAGCCGCCCCTGCTTTGACTTTCTCCCGAGGTTTTCGACATTTAGGCTCGGGGTGTGATAGAGTCCGCGACACGGTTACTGGGTTTCCAGAAGCTGCGGTGTTTGTGGAGGCGCTGGTCCCGGCCTCAGACGGGAGAACTGCGGCTCCGGTGCATGATGAGGGGTGCGAGGTAGACGGAGGTCCTTGCTGTGTGGGGCTCGCGCTCGGTCTACGCAGCGGTCAAACACTGGCCGAGAAGGTGGAACTGTGAGGGAAAATAACTACCAGCTTCAGACGAGCAAACGATGGTGTAAGAAGGGCGCAGCGAGCGATGTTCTCATCGGTGTTGGGAGTGAAAGCCCCCTCCCGTGCTCCTCTCTGTCTCCCTTGATCTCCCCCTCCTCCAGAAGACAAACCTAGGTTTCACTAACACATGACGAGGCAAAATTAAAGCGGCCTTGACTGTCTACGTGTTGATGGAAAGTCAAAACACGCCAAAAAATACAAATTTAGTAAATCAAGTTTTGGGGTAATTAAACCGTCTTCTTCCTACGTGGTCTTTAAACGCAATTAGTCTTTTTTTATGTACCTTATTACCGCTCCAAGTGTTACCTAAACAGAAATTATTAACACTTTGTTTGAAAAAGAATAACTATGTAATTTTTTGACAACCAATAAGCTTCATTTAACTAATTTATTTAATTAAGTTTTTTGAAGAAATCAGAAATTAAGTGGAAATTAAAAGTATCTTCACCATGTCTTACCCAACTTGAAACTATGGACTTACAAGCAAAGTGTACTATTCTGATTGCTAATGTAAGCTAGAATGTTTTTATTACTTTTAATAAAGCCTTATTCAAGTTTAATCAAATTAATCAATTAAAATTATTTGAAGTCATCAATAACTGAAGCAAATTTTTCACCAGTACACATCATGCCAAAGTCATTAACTTCAATTATAAATAAATATACGTCCAATTAAAGGTGCTGTTGTTCAGAAATCAAGTAACGCAATCGCAGCAGGTGTCCTGGACAGAGGGCAGTTTGGTTGTACAAGGGCTAGAGCGGTACAGTGAAGCATGGTGGAGGTTCCTTAATATTTGGAACTGCACTTTTCACTGTTTTTAATTGATATTTTAGTAAACAATATGTTTACACAATTGCCATTTTCTCTACAATAGGTCCTTTCATTTTATAAAAAAAAATCTAGATGAGAAAATAATAATACATAAACAAATAATCTGTTTAATTTTCACCCAATTGCATGCCATTTTTTGACCTTTCACATCAGGTACACATTTTAAATAAATAATAGTTAATAAAAACTAAACTAATAAAAACTAAAATAACAACTCACACTTTATAAGCACAATAATTTAAGTGTTTCACATAATTATATCCAGTAATAAAAACAGAGAATAAGTAAAAAATATACAATTTATTATCATCTACTTTGAAATACCAGACAAAGAGAACAGAACGAACAAAAAGACCATTGAAATCATTTGACCATTAAGAAAGTACAGTATTCCTATTTCAGTGTATTTTAAGAATCCATCTATGAATCAACAGTTGATATGAAACTATAACCAAGTTCCTGATCAGGTGTCAGAACTGACAACTAACAAACAAAGAGATTATTTGGATTTCAAGCAGCTGGGTTCTACAAACACGTTAATGGGAGGTGCAGCAACCAATCATAAATAATACAGACATCATGCTGAATTTTCAGCAGCAGCAGCTTATTGCTGTTAAAATGAGAGATTTAACGTTTGTAAATGCTGTTTCACCTAAACATTTCTCACAATAAACCTAGAGAGAAAATCCCAATCATACTCCACTTTAATCCCAAACACAGAGCTCAAATTTGATGCTATGCTCAAAAATCACCTACAAAAGAAATTTAATGAACATCTCCAAAACAGGAAGTGATTAAGGTTAGCTCATCATTCTTTCAATGAAGGTTAGCTAATAGCTAGCAGCAAGCTGATCAAGATTTTCCATGGAACGACTGGTGAGGTGAGCTTCCAATATCTCTCCAAACAGACCTCTCTTTAGAAGCTTGTATGCCATTGGCAGAAGCTGGCGGACCACTTTATAGAAATACTACAGAAAGGGGGGAAAAATAAAAGCATTAGATCATGGCAAATCTGCCAGTGAAGGGTATTAGGCTATAAAGTGCAAGGACATAGTGCCTGACGGTTAGCCTTGGATGAAGAGAATAAAACTATTAATCATAGCAGCAATTACATCACAACAGACATTACAGTTTTCCGCAGAACGGACAAGTAAAAAAAAAAGTGCAGGCAAATCAGCATGACCTTAGACATGACTCCTCCAGCTTAAGATAATTTAGGCAAAAAAATTGAAGCTTTAAATCATTTTAAATCATTTTGCATTCTGAACTCTTATTCTTTTTGTCGAAAGCTGCGGATCAATCCATCTTTTTTTGATCACATTTTGGAATTTCCCATAAAAACCCTGGATGGAAACGCCAAGATGCCCATACATTTTGAAAACATGCATCGACAAATTATAAGCACAAATGAGTAGGATATACTTAGTAAGAAAAAATGTGCATAAACTTTGATTAAAATGCATTTACAGCTAGCATAATTGTGGTCGAGGCAAAGACTGTGTTGCCGTTTACTCTGCTAACGTGGCTTACAACATGTACAGCATTACATGGGTATGTTTCCTGTTTATCACGAACAGAGGCGCCTGTGTTTTTGCAAACTTCAATGTTGAATACAAGTTTTAAAAATATCATGAATTGACTGCCACTTGTAGGTTTTGGTAGGATCTTACAGCGTTTTTGCACGTCCGTGTGAACACAATTTTCTTTTCTGTTCACATTGTGAGGAAAAAAAAAACACTAATAAAACAAAACAAAAGGTACCTGTGTGTGTGAACATGGCCTAACCCTCAAAAGACCATAAAAATACAACATGAACATATGACTATACCACATAGAAATGGTCATGAAGCTGAACGTCTTCATTTGCATTCACAAAAGAATGGTCAGTGTAAAGCATAGACAGTCTAATAACAAAAACAGGCACTGTGTAATTATATAATTTACAAAAATAATTATTTTATTATTTAAATAGAAAAAAAAAATCTATTGTCATCATAAATTGGAGCTAGGGGGCGGCACGGTGGCGCAGTGGCTTGAAGGTTGTCAGTTCGAGACTCGCTGGTGACCTTCCTGGAAGGAGCTTGCATGTTCCTCCCGTGCATGTGTGGCCTTTTTCCAGGTACTTCGGATTCCCCCACAATCCCAAAAACATGCGGTTAGGTTAATTGAATAATCTAAATATGTGAGTGTGGTCCAACCCTGTGATGGACTGCCAACCTGTCCAGGGTGTACCCCTGTCACCCAAAGTGCACTGGAGATAGGCACCAGCAGACCTCCCTGACCCCAAAAGGGAGGGGTACAACAGGCATGTACGACATTGACATTAACAAAGATGTTGAAATCACCCCTTCTTTATGTCCTTTGTAGCTCGATAGACTAGTTCTGCTCTTTAATTCAGAAATTCAATATTTAACCGAAAGAATATACAAAATGAGGGCTTTAAAAAGACTTCTCCACACCATGTATGAGTGGCTAAGCAAGAACCAAAGCAATGTTCAAGACGTAAGTTGATTAATGTTCTAGTTGTACGTCAGAGTTGCATTAATCAGATGCATGCACTTAGCATATTACGAAATATAAATAAATGTAGTACACATTTAGAATGCACGTTTTGCCTTGGGAAGCATCTGTGTAATTTGAAGGGTGGCACAAAATATTTGATTATCATCAAGATGCACAGGTTACAATTTAATCCAAAAACAAAATGCTTTTACTATAGACTCAACAAAAACAGATTTGATTCATCATCAGATATTTACTGATGACACATTTATAAAATAATCACATTTTATGACGGTGTCCATAGAATATTTCATTCTTAAAAATATGCAAAAGGCCACATAATCTCAAGCAGTGTCTTCTTGAAAAATAAATAAATAAATAAATAAAAACAGAACAAATCAGTTTTTAATGTCAATCCATCAATTGTTAGAAACTGACCTGGTTAAATCAGTACAACTCGGAAAGGAAGTCTGTAGAATTTCAACCAGATCAATAGGTTTAATATTGAGATGGTGCCAAATTTAAACATTTAAGGTAAGTACCAAAGAGTGAAATATTTTGATGTAAGCAAATTACACACCTCTAACTACTGAACAAACAAAACCATTAAATATTGATGACCCCTGGTGGTCATATCAAAATATGACCCAGGGAGTCCAGAGTGGTAGGACAACTGGAAAAAGCGCATCTTTAAGTTTGAACAGTGACGAGGAATTTCAACAAAAAAAAAAAAGATAGGCTAATTCAAATCTATTCAAGAGGCTGATACCAGTGAAGCCGTATCGCCTTTGTTTAGGGGTGTAACGGTACGCTAAAATCGTATTCGGTTCGGTACAGTGTCTTGGAGAGCTCGGTTCGGTTCATTCGGTTCGGTACAAAACAATAAGAACTTACATAATCTTTATTTTGAAAAGCTGCCAATACACAGTAGAATCCTTGCATAAAATAAATAAAAGTGACACATTTGGGTGATATTTTAAATAAATTGCACTCTTTATAAAGAAAAACACTTTTTTTAAATAAAAAAAATGAAATACTGCAACTAGTTAGGACCTGAAAACTTTTAACACTAGCAACAGCTTCAGCTTGTATATCAACAAAACTAACTATTCAAGTTTTAGTCTAAAAAGATTAACCTATCCACATTTTCTGAAGAGAGCACAGATCTGGTTGCAGTGACAATATCTCCAGCAGTAAAAAATGTTAGATGTATTGCCTGCCCGATCTCCGTGGAACAATGTCGGCATACAACTTTAAATTTATCACTCGTCTATCCCCGTTATGTATTTTAACAGAGAAGCCAAAGGCGATTTTCCGCACGGACGCTATTGAGTGTCGCACAGTACAGCTGCACGTCCCTCAATAGCGTCCGTGCGGAAACTCGCCTAGGAACATGGTTCCGCTGCGCTTAATATCGCGCTAATAATACATTTATATTATTTAATACAAATACCGTACACCGAAACGGTACGCAAGTGTCCCGAACCGAACAGGCCGTACCGAAACGGTTCAATACATACCGTGAACCGTTACACCCCTACCTTTGTTATATCCAGTTGCATTGGTTTATTGTTAAAAATCGTAGTATTTTGGTAGTAATTAAGGTTGGGTCGATGTCATCGTCCAGTGCCGATGGCCAATGGACATTGCGCTGCTGAGCTATTGTCTCGCCCCTCCCCCATTGAAATAGCAACCCGCTTGCAGAAGCACACTGTTGTGAATTATCTCTTTTTACCCTGTTCGGGCATGCGCTGTTTTGGGATTTATAGTTCGGGAATCATGGGTAATGTAGTGCAAAGTTTAAACAAATTACATAACCGCTTCAAATTTTAATTTCCGACTTTAAGGAAAAAAAACCTTTGCATTTTTAACCAGTTTGCTGAGGATCTATGTTTAATACGAAACTACCAGTGTTAAGTTTGCTACAATACAATTAGCTATATTTGTAATTATAATGCAAACTATTGGATAAAATCTCCAGTCACAAATCTCAAAATTGTGAGAGATTTTTTCAGTATTGCCAACCCTAGTTTAACATTTGTTTATGTGCAAGTAAATCTTACATGTGAGCCATAGCAGAAGAGGTCGATGCCTAGTTCGTAGCCCATGCCGTAGTCGCATTCATCATTGGCAAACTGAACAAAGGTGATCATTTCCTGAATGGGCGCAAAAGCCTTCATCCTCTCCCCATCATCTTTGGCTTCTGTGATCGCTTTACATATCTTCTTAAGGCTTCCTGCATGAAAACAAAACAAAACAGGTAACATAACTCATAAATTCTTCAATGCAGCATTGCATCCAATGGATGTCAGCAACTGTCAATTTTTTTTATGTTTACCATCCGATTCTGGCAATTCTCTATATCCAACATCATTTTTATCAACTGGAACAACAATCCCTGCTCCATGAAACGTCTTCGTAACCACCTACAGAAAGGCAAAGATGGTAAACACTAAGGCAATGGCAACATAAAAAGGTTCAGGTCTGTTATAAAATAAATTACAATACATGCCTTGCGCTCTCTTAGCTTCATTGCTTTAGTCTTAGGCTCAAGGGGTAAATCCAATCTCTTTGCCTCTAGCTTCAAATCCTCTTCCAACCTTTCTAAAGCTGGATCATTCTTCTGGTGTCTCTTCTCCTTCTTTTTCTTCTCCAAAAAAAGACTAGTTGCCATGGATATACAACCAAAGAAGAACATTACAGTTTCAAGTCAATTCAGCGGGTTCATGGCATATATAACAGATTTTTGAAAAACGTCACCCTTCCCACCCCTGTGATTAAACCCTGGAAACCACACATTGAAGCAGAAGACAGCTAGCAGTTGCCAATAATGTTCGCACAAGCTTTTTTTTTTGTTCTGGCTGTGAGGAACCAGTGGATGTACATTTTTCATCCATGCCATAGAAGTAGAACACCCACATTTGGTTTTGTCTCTGGCATTCTCCTAATCTACATGCTTGTTATAAGTTGGATCAGTTCCAAGTTTATTTGAACCATCCACTTCCGACCAACAAGTAAGTACATTGATAAAAACTACTTGAACGTAATTTCCAGAAATAAAGCATAGAGAAGTTTACTCCAGCCATTTAGGGAAGTGTCTTGGGCAGGAGTGTCAAACTCATTTGATCTCGCGGACCGGACCAGACAAATCATGTAAAATCATCATTGATTACCTTAATTGATTAGTTAATTAAATATATATTATTCTTATTAATAGTTTTCTTTTTTTCCAGGAAAGAACCATATTCTGAAAGAAAAAGAATTCGATGAACAAAAACAAAAAATATTCAAATATGTTTTAAAATGGTCAATATACAATGTGCTTCAGAAGTCAGGAACAACCCTTTCACTTCATATTGAGCTCCCAGTTTAACTACAAAACTAAACAGTGGGTTAGATGGAATAACTCTCTTGTAGTTTTTTAAAGGAATTATGCAACATTACACACCACTTTTAAATAAACATAGCATAAAATATGATGTACAGATTTAAGACAAGAGTTAGTTTTAGACTGGAGCCTCAGAACGTTTCCAGAGGGCCGTATATTTGACAGCCCTGGTCTAGGAAATACCAGCTGCAAGGAAGGGTTCTGGAGTGGGGAAGTTTTTTTTTTTTTTTTTTTTTTTGACTGCACAGTCCAGAATAAGGAGGAGTTTACATCCAAAAAAAAAAGCTTATTTTCATATTTGTCCAAGGTTTCAATAAAACTGATGCAACTGCTTCAAGTTGTGGGCAAATCGGTGATTGTGCACAAGAGCGACAATCTCACAGTGTAAGCAACTTAAGACAAATGACCAACATTTGTATGATATTTGGCATGCTTAATATCTGAAGTGTTCTGACTGGAAATACCATTTGAAATTACCTGCAGCAAATGAGAGAACAACCAGGGCATTGGGGAGTTGGGGACAAGTTTCAAAGACATGGACAGCAATATCAACAATGGTTTCCATTCAAAAAGAGCTTCCTCTCTGGCCTTGCACTCATGTTTGTCACATGTGATCTTGCTTTGTTTTCTTATTTCCGATATTGTAAATGGAGCACAAAGCATTTTCAAAGGAAGCATATTGACCAGTTTCAAAATGCAAAGTTTACGTGTGTACAAACTAAGCTAAACTATGCAAAAAAAATCCCAGTTTTCATAAAACGGTATGTGTGGACAGGGCCTTAGACCCTAATGTTCTTAGTTTCATGGCTAGTTTGACAATGTGTCATTAAAATAGTTTTGTAAAGGTCATGTTGTCATTTCTTTTTTTTTTAATTTTGATTACTATTGTAGTACACATATTTCTGACCTTGAAAGCTGCTCAATTAATTAAACGTTCAAAATCATAATGTCAAAACCTACAGCACTGCTGCAAAGAGGTTGTCCCCCATCTGTGTGATCTTGCAACCCTTTTTAGCTTCATTCTCCCCAATAAAGACTGGTAAAGCATCAGGTATATCTCTAAAAGGGAATACACAGAGTGAGAAAACAACATAAATTTGCCTTTTTTTTCCTTCTTTAGAAACAATAACTTAAACCAGAAATTATGAGTCGCAGGTAAAGATTTACCTGAAGTAGCCCATGTGATGCTGGGTGTCTGTGTTGCCTTGTAAAATGGTTTGAAATTCTGGTGGATCATAGAAATAACGCCAATGAAGATGAAAGTTGGGTTGAGAGGGGGATGTGTTTTTGTGCTTTTTGGAGAGGATATCAAACGGCCCAACTAGCTGAAGTCCAAGTGTTTCCTTTAGTGCATCTAGAAAGCAAAGGCACACGTGGAATGATTCATTGTAAGCAATTTAATGGTTACAATTGAATCAAATTAATAAGGTTAAAGAATGACAATTATTTCAAAAAGCATTGATACCTTGAGGACAGTCCCCATTAAGACCTTTACAAAATTCCCAAAACAGGAAAAAGTCATGAGGCATACGCAGCTGGTACAGTCTTTCCACTTCTTCCTTCATCTCTTCCGTAAAAGCTACCTTCTCACCTTTTTGCTCTGGTTTGGCTTTCTTTATACCTCCATTTGTCTCAATCTGAAATATGCACAATTTCAAAACAACATATGAAAATAACTTAAAATTAAAAAGGAAAACTAATCAACCACTGTAACAATGCTGGTTAAAACAAACTTCAGAAAGCAAACGATCTAAAGTATACAGGGTATAAAACTGCATGAAGTAAACAACAGCTAATACTAACTAGAGCACACTTCTCAATTCATAATCATGTTTTTTGCATTTGCTCATTAGAAATGAACCAAACGTGTTGTTTTATACCACCAGGATGTAAAAGCCATGTGAACCAATTTTACATGGAAGTTAATAATTATTATAACTTACCATAACAAAAATTATTGTACAGAATGTATGTGTAAACAAACTGACTGAAGTTATTGGTTAATGGAGCTGAGTAACGTAACAATAAATAGGAAGCGCATACTTTAATCGAAACCCTTGGGAATTATTTTACTAAAAAAATTGTGATTTAGGTCAAACTGCCTTTTTTGTATTTAATACCTGCAGCAAAGATTTTGGTTTTCTTTTCCCGCGCCCCGCCATGACAGATGCTTCTTTGCCGCAGTCTCTACACAAACCGCCACAGCAAGGAAAAAAGTTACAAATATCCGGTTTAAATTTCAAAATAAAAGTCATGACTCTTAATGGCTGAACGGTTTGAAGAGCTACATCACTCAGGCAAAAACGAATCCATTATAAATGATCTCATTGCAGTCTTTAGCCACATTGTTTATGCATACACTAATGCTATTTTGTGTTTTAATGCAAATTCTTAAAAATATGTCAAAAAAAAAATTGCATTACCTTTTTATAACCTTCTAATTTCACATATCTAATAAAATATACAAAGCTGTGAAGAGCAGAAAGAATGTTAATATATTTGTTTATATTTACACTTTATACTATCACATTAGCATATTTATTAATCAATTTGTTTTGGAATCATTTTTAATAGTTTTGTGTTTTTCCAGCAAAATGTATTTATAGAGGTGTGGATAAGGATATAGTGCCTATTTCTGCATCCACGTTCTGGTACGTGTCATTAGACGTGACAGAGGGAGGCGAGGCCACAGTTGAGTTTAAAAGCGATGGTCTGTGAGAAAAAATCTTGTGGAGAGCAGCTCTGCAGCGGAGTTTGGATCGAACAGACTATAGCCGAACCCATCTACGGGAATCATGTTCTGCAGAGCAGCCTGGCAAAGACTTGCTCCCCTGGCGCGAAAAGCACTCCCTCCGTTATCCTGCAAAGGTAAGAAGCATCATTTCTTGTGCTTTTATTCTGTACAATAAATTCATCCACAACTTTAAAATCGACACAGCTAAGTTGCTGACATAAAGAGCTTAGAAAACACAAGTATGGATACAAGGGGGTGTGTCAGACTTTGGGGAGTTTAGCCAATCCAGGATTTCTAAAAAAAAAAAAAAAAAGTTATATAACAATGTTTACTCAGACATTCTTTCTGAACGTTGCTTAAAACCTAAAAAAGCAACATTATGCCTTTATATAGAGAGATAAATCCATTTAAAATGTGCTTTCTT
This sequence comes from Danionella cerebrum, assembly GCA_007224835.1. NCBI lineage: Eukaryota > Metazoa > Chordata > Actinopteri > Cypriniformes > Danionidae > Danionella > Danionella cerebrum. Next base: position 27,870 of record SRMA01026012.1, on the reverse strand, counting down.
GTGAGTGCCCTAGACATTTTGCTCTCACTGTTTCTTGAATAACTTTTTAACAATATATCCAACAAATTCCCTAATTATATTGTAAATAAAGAAGTGCAGTGTGATAGCTTAGTAGTTAAATAGTTGTATTTCACTTTCGTTTTATTAATTATTTTTTTCTTTTAAAATGTTTATGGAATATAAAGTGTGACATTTATTTAAATTTTACATTGATATTGTGTTACTTCTGTATGCTTTGTATCATTTTGATTTTGGTTGACTACTTGTCAGTGGAATCATAATTTCCTGTCCAATTTTTTTTTTACCTTTCCCCTATTTTTGCACAATGTTTTAAATATGAAGATCTTCTAGCCACTTTAACTGTTTATTTTCCCCTGCTGACTCCTGATTTGTGCATGATTGCACTCATCTATTCACAAAACCTGCTCAGCCATATCCTAAACTGGCATGCCTGATCATTTTGTCCTCTCCTCTCAAAGGTATTAGCCATGCCAATGTTATGGGCATGCTTACTTGCCTAAAAGCATGACTGTGCACGTTTTCCTAGACATCTGTTGGTAAACCTTTACCTTAAGAGTCAAATGTCGCGGCTTGAAATCTGATTAAAATAAGGACACACAAGGCACCTCAGAGCAGTCATCTACTTAGAGCAGTCACTGAAAGTGAAAGCAGTGATTCAGCATTAGGTGCCTAGCTGTGTTGAGATTTAGATGTTAACTTTAACAGCTGATGTGCTTGTGCAGATGAAATGTATAGTCTAGGGGGGATCTCCAGGAGGTGTGGGTGTCATGGAACATTGTGTTCCCTTCTACTGCTTCAATGCAATTTCAAGGAAGGTTTGTTGTGATGTAAATGGATGCACAGAAACTTCAATCAATTAACTTCGTATTCACATTAAAAACAATAATGTGCTGAAAATTCATATTGTAAATGCACTTTTTACTTAAATGTACAAAAAGTCAGAAAATTGCTTACTTGAGGCACGTTGTTGACATGACCAGATGTACAGGGCCAAGAACATCACGTGTGCACTGCAGCCAATAGGGACTAGGATCTTGGTTAGATTGGTACTCACCTTGAGTTGGCACAAACACCACAGGATGTAAGCCATCGAGGCATCACATGACTGCATCAAGTAAAGCTAGTACAGTTTAAACAAAGCTGATGTCCCTGATTACATCACAGCTAATAATTTGGTGGGAAAAGGCAATCTGGGAAGAATAACAATAAGGGCAGGAATGATTGAGTCACGTTACTTTACGGCTGCCTTAAACTCACAGAAAGAGTTTCATGAATATTTTGCAAGCTTGCTACTACTGTTGGATCCTAAAACCTACTTAACGACCAATTGAAAATGGCACAGGAATGCATGCGCCAGATTGAGTTGTTACCGTATTTGGAATTTCTTTTGCATTACATTGAGTATAATGTGTGAATATACTGATTAGTATGCAAATATGGTGTTTCAAATTCCTCCCCTCCTCCCCTGGCTCCTAGCAGAATAACGTCATATTAATCTTGAATACTTGCAAAACGGGTTCATAATTACATCAAATATCACATGACCATGGTGGTAACGAGAACATGATGTATAAAATCATGAGTATGATTTTAGCTGGAATTTAATTTTTTTTAAAAGAAGTTGTAAATCAATGGATTTATTGATTGCCATAGAGTGGGAAGAGTGACGTCATTGCGTCAACCATATTTGTAGCCTGATGCCACCGTTGCCATGATTACATATTAAACAGACCAACTCCTACCGATAGAAACTAAACCTAAACTAATTATTTGGGGGTCTTGTTATTGTGTTTTATTATTAATAGTTGTTTATTTTGTATTTTTAGTATTTTGTAAATATTTAACCTCAAAGCAAAATGGCTGCTTCGGGCGATGTGATGACACCTCCTCTCGCTGTACTCATTGTACAGTATTGTATAGAGGAGTGGCGGGCAAGGAGGGCCACAGCCCTGCACAGTTTAGATGCAACCTTCATGAAACACACCTGATTCTACTAATTAAGCTCTCTTTGGTTTGTTTAAAGCTGCCAGTGTTTGTGCTGAAGCAGGGCTGGAACAAAAACCTGCAGGGACAGCGGCTCTCCAGGAATGACCACTGGTTTACAGCAATTTAAACTAATTATACCAAACAGGTTCTAATGATTATCAGTGTTACATCTAGGATGAAACTTAGTCATGAACTGCAACAGAAACATTTGTGTAGGAGGTTTTAAACTGGGTGTGGAACAGCCAAACTCTGTGAGGTTGAGAGACATTTGTCATTGAGCACAAGGCAAAGACACACAGTAGTTATTTCACATCAACAAGATCTCTCCAAGACAAAGATTTCAAAGCAAACTGAGGTTTCAAGATGTGTTGCTTAAATTCTTTTGTAAGAAGCAAAGCGATACGGGCAACTTTGAGGATTCTAGACACAGTGGCTGCCCAAATAAACCTGTGCAGCAGATGCAAGACCTATTAATCTAATTACAAACTTATTATCAAGATTATCAAGCTAATTACCCTTTGATGTCCAGTTGTACCATTTGCTCAGAACTGGACTCAGACAGACACACATCTACCATCCAGACAAAAAGCTGTACCTCTAATGTGGGAACAAGGCCAAGCGCCTCAATTCAGCATGAAAACGTGAGGAAAAATGGCAGAAGGTGCTTTAGACTGATCAGTCAAAATATGGAATATTTTATGAAATAGTATAATGAGTGTCTCAGGCAACCGTGAAGCATTGCGAGTTTTGCATTGCAGCATTTCGGCAAATGGATTTGGAGATTTCTATTAGTCTCCAAGATGTTCAAGCGACCTACTTGCAGAGTTTCTTCAATATATATGTGCAAGTTTAGCCGGAAGAATTGCTGCTGTTTTGGAGGCAAGGGGTGGTCACAGCAAATACTTTGTTCAATTGTTCAATCCGTTTTATTTATTGATGTAAATAAATGCTTAACACGTTCATTTTTCTAAATGATTGTCCGTTTACACCTTTTTTTCACATAAACTTTGTTCTGTGAATTCTTCTGGTGTTTTCCAGTAATTTTAGATCAATCAAGTCTTTTCTGCTTTCCTTTTCACAGCCGTCGTCCCGGTTCGACAGATGTCCTTTGGGCTGCCTGCGTCTGGTACAAACATAGTGTACATGGCTCTAGGTGGAGGCTCACTGACTATTGCTGCTGTTTATGTTCGTATTTCATTTTCTCTGTGTATACAGTATTTTTCTGTATACTCAATGTTTTCTCAAAACATCTTTTCTTCCTGCAGGCTTATAGGACTTTAAGCAATGATAGTGCAAGGAATAATGAAAGCGTCGCTCAAATCCAGGCCAAAAGTAAGATTTGTGTTTTTGCTTCTGATGTTTTATCTTTTAAACTTGTACATTTGAGTGAATGGTTGTGGTATACCTGAATACTGAAAAAAGTTAAATGAATGAATCGGTAAAGTGGAATAATTTCTGCAGACAGGAGGGATTAGATCTTTTATTCATTGATTCACTGAACTGATAGGTTTCTGTTGTTCTGCTGCTCTCTGTGAGACTATATGTACAGTGCGGTTCTTCAGGCCTGATCCTCTTTCTCAGCAGAAACTAAACTTTAGCTAGATCTAGAGGAGCTTTTACTTGTTTGTTTCTGTCATTTGCATTTGGCTAATGAAATGACTTTTTTACTCTCTCCTCAGGTGAAGATGGTGAGTATAGAACAGCCTCCGACAACTTTTTTGTTTCCATTTCAAACCTGTCTGCCTTTTAACATTTTGAATTTATTCTAAATTTCATAGTTTTTTTTTTACAATTTATTGATCAGTGTAGCCCCTCGCTTAAATAAAAATGCACCAGATGCCTACTAATCCGAAAACTTTCATCATTAGAAAAGATTAGAAACCCGGTCTGGGACTGTCTTGATACTAATCCTCTTCATTAATCACAAGAACATCACTTTAAGTCTGTGTACTAAAGTCTGATTACTTTATTTCTGCTCTTTCTATTCAACGTAGGAGCAGTGGCTGAGGTGGCTGCAGTCGTGGCAGCAGATGCAGATGTGCAAACAGCAGCAAACGAAGCTAGCACTATTGTTGAGGCCACGGTAGCTGAAGCTGTTTCAGTGGTTGAAGAAGAGGTTGCATCAGAACCAGTGGAGGTTGAGGCAGAACCCATTATTGTGCAGGCAGTGGAGGCTGAAGCAGAGCCACTGATAACACCTGCTGCTGCTGCTGCTGCTGTAAAGGACATCGCTAGTGAGGAACGTGTTACTGAGACGATCGGTGAGGAAGCATCTGTAGAAGAAGCAGCAGTCTAGAATCCTCTGTGACTCTTCCCAGCTATGGAATACCCCTTTAGACTCCTGATGTTATCCTCCTGATTGTAGTATCCTGTGCCTTTTTAAAAGCCTTTAGAACAAATGTTGACTTGCAATACACCGTTCAAAAAACAGACAATCTATCAATAACAGCTTTGAATTATCTCTAATTTTGCCTTCATCAAAAAGCTCAGTTTCCCTCCAGAGGTTTGGACGGAGGTCAGAGAACTTTTGAGCTACCAGAAAAGGAATATAAGACCACACAAAATAAATGTATATGAAATTTCAACTATGGTTTGTTGCAGACACAACACTATAACATGCTAGAAAACTAACATAATCCCTTTAATGAAAGAAGTATTTTAATTAATTATACAGAATGCTAAAAGTGGATGCCAAAGTCATAAAAATAATGGTTAAATACAAGTTCCCTAAAAGATAAAATCACTGTTTTATATTCTGTATATGTACGCATACATATACATGAATGGCCAATTTTCATTTTCATTCAATGTTTGATTTCAATTCCAAAATCTTATTAACGATATATTTCATTACTTGTATTCGCACATTCCAAAATACGTCTATTGCCTTCTTTGTTGCTTTATTACTATATTTTTTCAATCTTCCAGATGGTAAATATGGACTTCTTTGGGCTAATGCCAAAGTGGCAAGGGAAATTGAGTCTTAAAGTGTTGTAGGTTAATGATTTAGGTGCTAAATTAGCTATTGATGGGAGTGACCCTCATGAGGCTTTTAATCTGTATGCTGTTTGAAAATAATATTGAAAAGAAGTTTGTTCTAAAATGATTTTAAAACCAATCTATTATTTTTGTCTCTCAAATAAAAACATTTGAATTATTCTCGAATTATGGTTTGGCTATAATTTGCTTTTTATGCCAGTTAATGGAATAAAAATGTTCTTAATACAATCAATCATCATTCACTTCTTTATATGAATTAATAAATGAATTCCTCCATTTTTTTGTCAATTTTGGCATTGTTTTTACTTTTATATAACATAAAACATTTCAAACTTCGTTCTTGTGTATTTATTTTTATAGATGTAACCAATGAAATGGAGATTTCACTCTTCCAACACCTAATTCATATTTGAAGATCTTACAATCTGTTCTGTGTGGATTAATTCTGGAGCCAAATTCATTGTTCACTATGTACAAACCATTCTCTTTCAATGGAGGGAAAATAGATTATTTATTTGGTATAAATATTCCAAATATTTATGGAAAATTGAATGGACTTGTGGTGCTTTATTTGAAATTTAGAATGCAAAAGTATCATTTCTAATGCAAAAACATAACTTATATTAGTGCTGTCTCAAAAATCTGTGAACTTCTGCAAACCTATCAAACCAATTAAGAGAGAGAGACTGACTAATGTATTGGTTACTGGTTGGTTTGGCAACATTTTCTCAAGTATTCTGAACAGCAAAGTTCTCATAATGGCAAAAGCAGGAGTACTCATATACTCATTGATCAAGTTTTAGTCAAAATCACCTCAAATTCTCTTATTTAACCAAATTTTCAACACATGTCAACCTTCCATCATTTAGCTGGCAAGCACACTCTAAACAGTTTACTTTATAGTGTTTTTAAATGTCACCATGGGCTTACAAAGGTAACAACAGACCTTTTCTACACAGTCTCGAGGTTGCAGCTACAGGCTTATTTGGGCTGAAACAGCTGAAATTCCCCCAGTACATTGCAACAATTCAACCAGGTGTTATCATCTCTGAGACTTCAAAGCAATGATCATATTGGAGCTTAGAGTGCTCTGGGAAGAGTGCAATGACGAACGAAAGGAAACATGCAAAGTAATAAAAACTAGTACAGGGGTGTTGGGGGAGGGGTTGAAGGATAATGAAAGAGCCCATAGCAGTGGCATTGCAGGTCTATATTTCCGCAAGGTTCTATGGTGGTTGGGCGTCACCAGGGCAGCAGGCTTCAGTCATAAGCTTCTGAGAAAGCCACAAATTGAATTAAGTGAACTGATCACTGGGTTAGCTACTGGTACAATTTTTGGGGCCTAATCAACCCTGGCTGGGTCACATGGACAAGACTGAGACCTGGAGCACCCGAAGACTTGTAATGGAAAAATTATTTTCGAATACGATTGTCTGGTTAACCCTTAGAAGTCTCTACATGCATCGGTGAGTGTGCCAATCACAGAGGTTGTTTTGAATTAACTAGGAATGATGCGACTCACCTATTGTTTAATTTGGATTTAAAATCTGTTTGGGTAATATGTAGGTTTAGAAAAGGTTATTTGTTTTGACATTTCGGGTTTAAACGAAAAATAGTTATGACACATATTTTGTAAGGTTATTCAAATTAAAATGTGAGAAATTCAGTTTCATTTTGAGAACCTAAATCAGTGCCACCAATGCCATCTAGTGGTGAAAAGAAGGGATAACCCTTGAAAGTACAATACCTCTGATATGGCTTGTGTTTTTTTGGGGGGACAAAAAATGTTTGGAACGGTGTACAAGGTTTAGGAAAGGTTTGCCTGTTTTTTTATACAGTTTTCACTTTGTTTTGACATTGTCGTTACGTTTTGGGGGGATTTATGAATTTTTATTTTGTCTCAACACTTTTTGATTTTGTTATAAAACAAAACTGTTCGTTCATATTTTTTAAATAAAAATAACAAAATGTAATAGTTAATACTTTAATAATTGCTTACAATACAATTTCAGATTTGCTGTGAAATTAGTGTGCCAAATGTAATGAAACAAATGTTTGTAAATAAAAAAAAAATAGAAAAGAAGTTTGGGTTTTACAGAAATTATATCAAGTATTGCCACAAAAGGCTGTTTTAAAGCAGCTAATTGTAAAGTAGTTCAAAAATGGGCAAAGGACTTGTAATGGATAATTGATGAGATAGAACAGGAAGTTAGAACACAATGAAGGAATATCCCAGCCAGGCGTGTTTTCTATTAAATCTTCTTAAACCTTGCTTCCAGAGTCTTCTTACTTGGGTTATGAATTAATATCCAATAACAGACCCTAGGGTACATCACTGATACCAGTGCATCCAGGGAATGTTTCTTGCATAAATACAAAGTCACTGTGATTTAGTTCTTTTATGTATTTCATAGACATTTAGACCACACCTATGAAGCTATGTACTGGTGTAAAATATGTAATATCAGTGTACTGGAGAAATTCTATTTGCTTACGTTTCAGAATGAAGTAAAGAGTCATGACAGGGGCAGCTTCTGTCTGTCTCTCAGTTAGCGCAGCCCTCTCCCTTTCTCTCAGAGCACATAAGCTTGGTCTCTATTACAAAATTGTGCTGTATTATAACTAGGCAAATTACCATATTTTGTAGTCGTGAGAGGGCTATTAATAAAATAAAATGGCAACCAGCTCAACTGAGGTATAACTTACTGGAATCCAATGGGGATATTTTTTTTAAACTAAACTCTAAAATTAATAAATTCTGTTTATTACCCTCACATATGGTTGTTTAATAGAATAATCTTATTGCAGTCACCCCCGTGTCTGACCTGATGAGCACCGTGAAAATCCTAGCTGGATCTACTGTGGAGATTGCGGCGGCTTCGGTTGCGGATAATCACGTGTTGTCTGCGATGAGGTTAACTGAGGAGAAAAAAAGCTCTGAGATCTTCAATGGGTTAAAGATTGTTGAAGACCTGGAACTGGAAGACGCTGAGGTTGAGGAGGTTGCAACAGAGAATTCTGATCCTAAAACTGAAGAAGACGAGGAACTGCAAGCTCTTCCAACAGTTGAAGAAACTCTTTTTGTGGAACAAATCAATTCAGAGGCAGACAGCATTTTAGTGGATGACACTGATTTTGAAATGCCAGCTTCATCAGAAGAGGGAACAGGAATTGAGCTGGAGATTACACTGGAATCTGAAAGTCTTGAGGTGAGGCTGACAGAAGATGACACAGCCTCTGATGCTGAGGAGGTGACAAAGGATATGACTGAGGAATTAAGTGAGAAGATTGAAGAGGAAATCACATTAATTCAGTATCCGGAAACAGAGCCACCTAGATGCCTGGAGGAAGCACTGCAACCATTGACAGATGCTGCAGAGAGTGGTGAAGTAGACCAAATCCTGGATGCGGAGGCTACAGAGGCTGCAGGAGCATCAGAAGAAGGTAACACAGAAATATTTTATTCTATTAATACTTTTTGGAGTATCGTTTACTTTTAGTTTTTTTTTATTTTTAATTAATACAATTTCTTTGTCCACAGTTGTTGAAAGTGAACATGCCACGGCGAGCAAAGCCTGAACCCAATCCACATTTAAGCTTGTAAAAAACAGAAAGCACAAGAAATCCAAGAAGCGTTTTATTTGTACATGCAGTAAACTTTATCTATAGCACTGAACTGGTAATGGATTTAAAGAAAGCGGTTTTGTGTTATTTACTCTCTATTCTGTTGAATAATCAAATTATTTCTAACAATTCACAATAGAAAAAAATACTAATTCTAAGAAAGTTTGTGTATTTATTATTTTGAAAAGTGCAAGATGGTTTTAGAGGAGAGACAGTTGGTATATTGGTATAAGGATGCTGAGGTTAAAGCAGCCAGAAGATAAGCTAAAGGAAGACCAAAGTGAAGGAGGACATGAATATTGTGTGATCTTGTATGAAGCAAAGTTGAAGCACTTTGTTTTGAATATTTTTATTACTGTGTTGATTGGTTATGTCTGTTCATAAAAATGTCGAAATACTTGATTGATTTTATTTTATCTATTTATTTCATTTAATATGAATCTTTTTAAATCACTATGTTTTCAGTTAGCATGTGGTGTTCTAATATGTATGTTTATGGGTAAACCTTTTTACATAAAAAATATTATTAATAAATTAATTTGGACAACTATTTTTCCAGTCCAAATCATTTACAGGTGTTCCTTTTTTAATATAAGTACACTGCTGTAAAGTGTGTATAATTATGCTTTTTCTCTCTCTGAAGACTGGTTTTGATTTAACCCCATTTTAAATTATACTTAAATTGATTAAAATGATTTTGAGGCTTTTATCCCACTATCAGCCAGCAGAGGTCGATGCAAATCCGTGACTGACGACGGTGCATTTTATTTAATTACGAAGTGGTAGCCCCCAAAAAAAGAAAAAAGAAAAATACAGTACAGCAAACATGAGAATCATTATTATATTCACTGCTATTAAAGTAAATAAAAGCGCATTTGTTCACTGTTGCTCACTGTTCACTACAACACTAACATATAAAACTTTTCTGATTATTTGATATAAACAGATTGAGGAGAAAAGAAAAAAATATTTAATTTAATATAAAAAATTTTACTATTAATGTATTTGATTGAGGTAGAAAAGTATTTTTCATTTTACCAATAAGCATAATCAAATGACATGTACATATCTATGTGTATTTTCCATTTTATAGCCTTTTTGTTTTTTCAGCTGGCCCAGTTCTGGTCCGAATCTAAAAAATTTATTTGATCCAGGATTAGCCACGCATCCCAAAAGACAGCGGGTCTGTTGTTTGGAGCTGGTCCGGGACACACAAAGCATCTGGGCTAAATGATTTTTGCTAACCGGGTAGATAGGACCTGAGATAGCAGCTGACAGCAGATGCTATTTCAAACTGGGAAATGTGCGTTACAGTCACATATGTTTCAAAGCAGTTTCAAACCCAGCTGGACTCAGCATTAGAAGTGAAAACAACAATCACAATTGGATAGAGGCCATGAAATGATACATGAAATCCACTAAAGCTGGCTGGGATCTGGTTTAAGGCTGGCCCAAACTAGCAGACTGCAATGCACATCTAATCTGTCAGATCCCACCAGGGTCTTTTGTACAGAGCTGGCCTGAAACACACAAAGTATCTGGGCCAGATCTCGGCCAAATGATGTTTGCTATCTGGTTACATTCATAGGAACCCAAAAAGCAGCTGACTCCATGCCGGATCTGTTTTTTAAACTGACAAAAGCAAATTACAGTTGCATCTATTTTAAATCAACAAAACCGATCATGTCCTGACTCAGTTTCAGTAGAAGGAATAACAATCACAAAGTCGATGTGGGCCACATCTGTGAAGAAAGTGCATGAAATCCACTAAAGCTGGCCCAGATCTGATTCGAGGCTGGCCCAAACCAGCCGACAGGGATACACATTGAGTTCAAAGCTGGCCTGGTTCTGCCCCGAATATGAAAAATGGATCCAATCCAGGATCAGCCTGGTGTGCCAAACAATATCCGCCAGGGTATGTTGTGTGGAGCTATTTGTCAAGACTTTTGCTTAAACAATATGTGAAATCACTTCGACTATTATGAAGTTTACACTTATTTAAATGATCATGAGCTCAAAAGCTTGAATCTAAGTTTCCTTTAGAACCAAATGAAATAACAAGATTTCAGAGCAGTTCTTTTCACTTTAAGGTTTATTTTTAACATAGTTGCAAGTTCAAGTTTACTAAAATAAACTTTTAAAAATCTAAACTATTAAAGACAGGTTCATAAGTTTTCTTGCAATATCAGATTACCATAACAGAAACTAGTTTTTGGGAGTTTCCATCATTTGTCAAGGGCACTCTCAAAAAATGCTGCTGTTGTACTGACACTGAAATGCATCAGCGCTAAATACCATCAAGCGGCAACCAAAACAATTAAGTTTTTAACCACTCATGAATAAAAATGAACGACTGTTTTCGCAAAATGTAGTTGAGTAAAAGAAAGATATTAGACTTTGAAATGTAGTGAAGTTTGGTTAAAAGTCTCCCCAAATGAAAATACTTGAGTAAAGTACAGATACTTGAAAAAGCTACTTAAGTACAGTAACGAATTACATTTACTTCGTTACTGGCCACCGCTGAGTAGTAGGCAGTTTTCTTTTGAGAGCACATTCACATTCAAAATGTAGTACCTACTGCATAGTAATCTATATCAGAACTTCCAGTACAGATATCAGACATCTAACAATAGTTATGGTAATTAAAAAAACATACTTTTGGAGAAATAGAAAACATTAGCAAAGAAAAAATGGGAAAGCGAAACAAACATTACATTACTCAAATTATCTGTAAGGTTGCAAAGAAGTAGACACAACTTTAGACTTTCTCTCTTTTTTTCCTCCTCATTTTCATTCTGCAATGTCTTTGAAATTGTGTCTGCCTGAACATTGAACTGGTTTGTCTGGGTAGTAGTAGTAGTAGTAGTAGTAGTATAGAGGCCTATCTTTCGTAATTAGTGTAGTTCACAGTCTGTCCAGTATTCAGTGTATGTATGTGATGGTCAGGTGTATGTATTAGCTTTAGCTTCTAACCGCTAACTGCTACAGTTTCACGAACTCACTACAGCAACCAAACTCTGCGTTTCTTCCGACGGTGTTCAATAAACCTACAAAAAGCCCAGGATTCGTAAGGAAATCCGACCTTTTAAGGTAAGAAGTTTACTTTTTTGCTTTGAAGAAGTACTAACAGGGACGGTTACGGTAGCCTAGCTATGTGTAATTAACGTTAGGGTACATATGAACTCTGGAGTCATTTCTAGATTCGCGTTGTGAGCTATCTGCTTTATTTAAACATTGTTTTATTGCTTTTTTGAAGAAGTGCCTCAACTGTTTATGTTTGGATCACCTTTGAGTCGCAACTGCTTGGTGGCTAAGCTAAATGCTAGCACAGAATTGACAAGTAACGTTAACAGAACAACCATTCACGCTTCGCTGCTAACATCTTGCGTCGTAACCGTACATTGTTTCGTGAGGTTCTATGTTTATATTTTTAAATGCAAGTTATGTTTTCTTTTCTCGCAGTTCTGTCAAAGATGCTAAGCTGTGTCCATCGGATTTGGGGACGTGTATTCCTATAAAATTTCTCTGGATTAATTAAGATAATGTGTCTACACAAAAACTCTGGTCTTGTGTGGTATTTCTTTCCAGTGTTTACATTGCATCACCCGCTTTCTTGGAAAGAGTAACGTTACAGGAGGACGAGAGCTTTTGTGAAGTCACTTGTGTTACTGATTCATCGGCCACTAACGTTAAATTTCTCCAAGTAAATATGACTATTTACGAAAAGCCTTTAACAATAACAAAGTCAAATTTGCCAAGTATGTTGTTAAACCGAATTGAAACTAATGTAAAAACTACATTAAAATTGTTCTGGGTCTGGCTCTTTAAATGGTCCTGAGCTGCTGCTGACCAGGGATGCAAACGTAACGCGGTTTAACCACGGTTTCGGTTCGGTTCTTATGGCTTAGTAAATTTGTACTTTTGTCCACCATCTTTTGCATAGATCCCATTAATAGATTTTAAAACATAGGTGTTTGAGTTCTCTTTATTTTGCTAAATCAGACATCAATACATGTCTTCAAAAATTTATGCTTTATATAAACAATACAATAAACAATACAATAAACAATATTATGTGTCTTTCTGAATTAGTTGGGTGTGGCTGTTTGAATGTTTCAGAGTTTGTCTCACTGTGTGTGCAGACGGTGCTGTATGATTATGGTGCAGATGAGCGCTCACGTTTTATGTGCTGTCTTTTGCCTAATTACATCTGATGAAACAGTGATTGCACTCGGTAACATTGTTTACCGTTCTTTTCTCACATTTCAAAAGCAGTTCATTAATTAGATATGAGTTGACATCCTTAATCAAGTAGCTTGCCATGTGTTTTAAATAATAATAGTAATACATACGAGAGATATTCAAATGAGGAATTAAAAAACCGAGGTTCACAAGCATGTATGAAACCGACATCCCTACCGCTGACACTACATAGGAAGACCAACGTTAACGCTATGTATAGATTAAATTATAATTGTTAAATGTTTCAAACGAACAATGAATTGGTCAGCTAGAAGGTGGACATTAGCAATAGTTAAGGTGGTTTTGATTGTTTATATTTTGTAATAAAAAGTGTAAACTTAAAAAATAATCTTTGTACATGGATTAAAAATGACTCATATCATAAAGCTTGCTTAATGAGAATAATTTTAGAAAAATAAAGTGTATCCAGATCATTTTTTACATTTAGATTGCTGTTATTCTTATGCTTTTATATGTGAAGAGATAAAGGGAATTTACAGTAATAAACCAACCTAATGCTGATACACCATGTGAAAGCAATATGAATAAAGGCTTAATGTTTGGTCAAAAAATGAAACAGCATTTTGTGCATTTCGTAATTAGTGTAAATAAGTATTTTAGTGTTGCTCACATTTCAAAGGTTTGGCAAATTGAACCCCCTTTATGTAGTCCAATGAGAGTGGAGAAAAGTGTCAACAGAAGTGGACTTTGTGCCACCTAATCAGCTGTGGCTCTTTTTACCTGATAAAAATAGATTTCTACATGATCCTTTAAAACAATCTGTTTCTATATCACAACATGGTAATTAAATGTACTTGAGTCCAAGAAAATTACCAGAGGTGTGTATAAAATAGTATGTGTGATGGAGTAGGTTCTGTTTTGCTGTCATTGCAGGAGATAATGCCCTGCATTAAATGTTTCGTTTTTCATCTCTGTTTTCACTTGGTGATGATTATTATAAATAATCACAAAGTAGATGCGTTTTGTATTGTATTGCCAAACAAATTTGCTTTAAAACTGTGTTTTCCTGATGTTCAGAGTTCAGCAAGCAGGGTGTGGTGCATTGCTCCTTTGAATCAGAGTTTACTCTTGTTGAAGCCTTTCAGCCCTTTAAGTTGTTGTGGTCATGAGCAAATACTTTCTCAAGTATTGTTTAACTGTACTCCAAAGGTAAAATTGTTACCATTTTCTGATATTCTGATCATTCATATTCTGATCTGATCCCATACAATTAGACCAATGTGAACAAAATATTATTAAAAATTAAACATGTCATTACCCCTTTAAACAAAACATTATTTGAATTCTATGGAGAGTATTTCATTCAAAAACCAACTCCAGGTTAAAAACAGCCTCTAGTAGGGCTGGGCGATATATCGATATTAAAAATATATCGATATATTTTTAAACGAGATATGAAATTTGACCATATCGCATATATCGATATAGGCTGCGTAGTTCAAACTGCGCTGTGAGCCTTGCTCCAGCAAACTGCTTTAACCCGGAGCTCTCAGCACTACTTCGCGCGCCCCTGACCACGCCCCTCCTCTTTCAGGCACAGAGAGGGGAGGGGCTGGACTCTGGAGCAGACAATCCGCCGGCACTCTTCAACAAACATGGAGGAAGCAACAACATCTGCTGAGCATGCGGAGAAATTAGTTGGTAAACAAAAAAGTAGTGGCTCAGTAATATGGAGATGGTTCGGATTCAAAGTTTCTGATGAGAAACAAAACCATGTCATATGTAGGGAGTGCCATAAAGAAGTTACAGCCAGGGGTGGAAGCACTACAAATCTTTTTCACCATCTAAAACAGTGGCACAAACTGCAGTATGAAGAGTGTGTGAAACTGCGCGCTGCCGAGGCCCCAGCTGCAAGCCAACCGCAACCCGCAAAAGCTCCAGCCCCGACACAAAGCTCCCTTCAAGCTTCATTTTCCCGCGGTGTACCGTTGTTGTGCCATATTTCGACTCCCCGGCAGATTCCGACTCCCCTCTTGCGTGAACACGCATTCAATCACGTGATTACACAGACTAAACCAATGAGAGTTCACATAAAATGTTTACTTGTGAAAAAGTTTTAATTTTTATTTTGCTTATATGCCGCGTAGATGTCAAATTTACTTGTAACACATTGTAAAACTATAAATATTGTTTAAAAAAGTTTAAAAGAATGCAATCGCCTAAGTTGCTTACAGCATTGAATATTTTAATAATTTATGAATGAAGAGCATTATACAAACTTTAGATTTTTATATTTTATTTGCGTATTCAAATATATTTATATTTTATTCCCAAAAACAAGGGAACAGCTGAGTATTGTTTCATCCGGCCAGTTTAAATAAAACTACTTGTGAAATGTCATATTTGGGTTTGACTGTGACTAAACAATTGCTCTCACATTTTGATAAAAATATCGGGATATATATCGTATATCGATATTCAGCCTAAACATATCGGGATATGACTTTTGGTCCATATCGCCCAGCCCTAGCCTCTAGCCATCCTAACTTTTCACAGTATTTTGAATTATTTGAGCTACTGTTTTGTGCTGGTGATGAGAATTTGCATCTGTTTGAGAATTTGCATTTATCTTTAAATGAAATGGGAAAGAATAATAAAGCTTTCATTATTTATGTTTAGAACATCATTAATATTAAACACATTTGAGATGTGTTCCAGGAAACTTGAATGAGTAAATTCAGTTTACTATGCACTGCGAGGAAGAGCTGAATAAAGAAAGAACAGAAAACAGAAGTGGATTTTGGTTAGTTATTTGGGGGGTGTGTTTCAACAGAAGGCTGAGGTCAGTAGATTGTCATTGAGGAGGAATTTGGTTCAATGGGTGGGTCTTGGGTGGAGGCTAGATTAATGGCACCAACCTCAGCTGTGTGCGTATATGTTTGTGTCTGTTTTTAAAGGTGGGAGGTAGCATCACTGGAGAGTCTGTTGAAGACACAAAAGCAGCGTTGTGCCCTGGTCATGTGATCCCTGTTCGGAAAGCCTGACCATGTGATCCTGCCTCACAGAATGCTGAGTCTAACTTCCAAAAGCTGCCTCACTCTAGAGATGTGAGCTCGATAGAAAGAGAGGTACGAAGCTAACTTAGAAGGAAGATATGGAGAAACAGGTGTGGATGGCAGAACGGGAAATGAAAGCAATAGTATTTGACTATGCAGACTGGTGGCAGACTGCTTGCAGTTCTCTTATTTGGTCTTCATCCAGTCTTTCCCTCGTGGTGCGTTGAGGCGAGTGGCTTTGTTCTGTGGAGTTATTTTGCTGGAATGAGAAGATTTGGCACAGACAAGAGAAAGAGACTAAATGGAGTGTTTCTGTGAAAGAATGTTGGAATACCTCTTAAAGCTGGAAATGAACATGATGCAATTCCACAGCTCCTCCAGGAACAATAGGTTGGAAAGAGGTGATTTACAGCTTTACCTTCCTTTAATGTCTCTTGTTGCTTAACCTGTGGTGTGCTTTCACAGGACAGTGTTCAAGTTGTAGTTTTGCTTCACAAGGGACGCCAAAAGAAGTCAAAATATTTATGATTTGCACGTAACAAGATTCTGATAAATCAGATTGGGTTTGTTTATGATGTCTGTCTCTGTATCTATTGTTCGTGGGTCAGGTTGAACTGCCAGCCACACCCCTCTGGGTCCCTGTACAGACCTTGTGACTGTTGCTGTTGCAACTGGTCTGGGAGTTTACCACAGAGAACTTGAACTTACTTTAGCGTCAATCACTGTGACGTTTGTTACTTGTTTTAAGATTTCTTTCAATCAGCTTTTATTGATGTGAAAAGTAGTAGATCTTCCTTCACAGCGTAACGGACTCATTTCATTGCACAACATATTATGAAATTTTGTTTTTCATCATTCTAAAATGTTATAGATTTTAACCAAAGTGTGTCATCAAAGTGGTTGGGAATCATCACCTCCCTGAACTGTCTTGACTGGCTATGTTCTCAAAGAGCAGTCTCCCGCCTCCAAAAGCAAAATGACATGACTGCGTGATTTGGGATTTAAAAGGTCTAGAAACTGGTAAGGCTACACCTGGACTTTAGGGTGATTTTTGTTGAGCCACTCCGTTGTTGTCTTTGGCCTATGTCCTGGGTCTTCATGCAGAAATACCCACGCATTGCATATTTTCAGTTTCCTGGGTGGAAGGAATTTCTCACTCCAGATTTGATGGTGCACAGCCCTGTCCATCAAACCTGTACAATTTTCCTTTCCTTGTTCTGCTGCAAATCTCTGGGAAAACCTTTTTGTTTCTCGTTGAACCGAACTTGATCTTATGCGGTTTGTACACAACAATAGTTATTGTTCCAACATGTGATATTAGCCTACCTTTTGAATTTATGTTTTTTTTACTGTTTAACCTAATGTAATTAACCATTTACTGTTTACACCTAATGTAATTATTTTGAAGAAATGTTCTTTTTTAATTTAAATGTGCATAATTAATTTAATTAAATTAACTTTTAAAAAGTAATCATTCCTCTTTCAAAGTCTCGGATGTATATAGTGATCTGATGTGTCATTTTTCAGTGTTTACAAATTACATTAACTGTATTGAAATGTCTTAAGAAGTCTATGAAACGTTTCTTTGTTAAAGTATTAGAACACAGTACTATTTTAGTAAAAAAATACTTTTCATTTGCATTAGTTTGACCATATCTCCAGTCTCCACTGCTTTTCAATAGCTCTGACACTTTAGCCATCTACAAACGGCAGCACTCACTCAATAATGCAGCCGCTAGTCTGTCCTCCTCTGGTTTCTTTTGCTTTCTTTAACGAAGGATCAATCAGGACCACTTTTTTTTTTAACCCAGGACGGTTTTGCCACTCTAATAAGGTTTGGTGAAGTTTCACAATCCCAAACATGCTTGCTGTTGTCATGGCGCTGGTATTTCACCGACAGGCTTCCTGTTTTGGTGTTCTGTTCCCTAGCAAGAGTGAGTTTCCTGTTGAACCAGACTGAGAGAAGTACAGAGTAGGTTGTGTTGGTTCTGCAAACAAGGTTCGTGGAAGTTTATCATGCACCACATAATCTTTTTATGTTCTCTTTGTTGTCCTTTTCAGTCCCGGAGATAGCCAGCCAGAGAGGGGCAGCAGAGGGTTGCCCGGGGTATGAGTCATGACTTCTGTGGTGCTGGTAGACAGTGGTGGAGCAGTCTTGGAGTATGTGACTGCAGTGGACGAACCTTTGTCGGTAAGAGATTTTTTTGTTTTATTTTTGCCGATTTGATTGGATTGCATTCACCTCAGAGTTAACTATTAGCTTTAACACTAGCATTTTTGACTGCAGTCATGAACTTTCCTATGGATTTTGGTCATGAAATGTAAAAGAAATAAGACATACTTTATAAACAGGGATTGTTGTACATTTTACAGCATTTCTGGGTCTGGGCCATGCACTGCTTGGTTTTTTCTTTTATTTTTCCAATCATTTGCTTGTTGACGAGGGTTGAGTATTGAAATGGTTGATTCGATTCCAGTTACAAATTGAACCATATATTATCATATACTTCTCTAATATCAGTCAGTGTATAATGCACTCATCTTGTCAGTAATTGAGCCACAAAAGAAACGTTCACACTTTAGGAACTGAATTCTCTGGCAATCCTAGGCTTTCTCGTATACTGACTGAATGAAAACAAATATAAGCGTAGTCACCCAGGTTCCGCTGCCTGTTTTTGGCAATTCTGTCTAATTAGCCAGGGGCTTATTTAAAGTTAAGGTCATACATCATGAAAGTATAAAGTTCTGGTGTGCTGTGCTATAATAAGTGCTTGGAGACTTAAGAGATGTTCTACACAAACCTTTAGAAACCCGACTCTTTTAGTGTCACAGAGAGAGAACATATACAGTAGACAAAGTAAAGACAGAATAAGAAAAAGTACAGTAACTTGGAAAAGTGCACAAGTCTTTACTTTATTGAACAGCAGCCGTTCCGTCTTTATGAGCCAATTCTATGAACTTGAGTCAATCCGAACAGTGATCGGCTGCATTTCAGTCAACAATAGGGCTACGGTAACAGCTACGGTAGTACCAGACCAAAATAGAATTTTGAATTAAACATTTGCTTAATTGCAGGATTTTTAAAATTGTTCATGATTTAAAAAACCACAAAGTGCTGGATCTTTTGAGACAAAAGAGCTATTGGAACAACAAAGCTACACTGAACATTTCAGAACTCAAAATGGTTTTATTTCATTTTATTTTGTGACCGTTACAGACCTGTGCCACATGTAGACATTAGACCTCCCCTTGTAGTGACTTGTTATATTCATCAATCAAG
Source organism: Danionella cerebrum (assembly GCA_007224835.1). Lineage (NCBI taxonomy): Eukaryota > Metazoa > Chordata > Actinopteri > Cypriniformes > Danionidae > Danionella > Danionella cerebrum. Next base: position 8,700 of record SRMA01026012.1, on the reverse strand, counting down.
AAGAAGAAATCACAGGCTTTAATTAACTTAATGACCTTTGGCTACATTTGGCACATTTACAAAAAGGTCTACGTAGAAGATCCTATGTATGGTTAACTGAACCCAGCTTAAGGAATTCTATAAACATTCTATATAACATCGCCCATCAACACAGAGAACAAACTGGCTTGAAATATCTTTCTGATATTATTTTTATTAATTTTTTCTACACTGTGTTCTCTGTCTAGGAGGAAGGGATGTGCGAGGTTGAGGGTGAATTGGAGGGAGAGGTTGAAGATGAAGTGGAGTACCCTTCAGTGATTGTGGAGCAAATGCCGAGTTCGAGGCTGGAACAGGGCTTTGCAGCTCAGGTGCTTGTCTATGATGATGAAACATACTTGATGCAGGGAGTCGCTGAGGAGCAGGAGATCGAGACCGAGGTGGTGGAGACAGGTGAGGCTAACACGCATTGCTTCTCTCATTTTCCATTGTGCATAGATTCCTTCATGGAAACACGCGTTCCTATAGGTCTGCACTCACTCTATGCAAACTTTGATTGAAACTAAAATGAGCTCTGTATATGTACCTTTTTTGCCTTTGCTCATGGGTTTGTTTGGTTTTGTTTGGGAGGGGGTTTTCTGTAATTTCTCAAAACAATACGTTTTCAAATAGTCAATAGCCCTGACGTCAATGATCCGATCGCATTTTATGACAAACGTATTCTGAAAAAGATGAAATTCCAAAAGGTTCACATAGTTCTTCTTGCCACTGTATATTTTCTTCTAGCTACACTTGCACTCAGTTTTTGAAGGAATTTGCGTCCTTCTGTCTCCATCTAATCCCAGACACACTGTGATGTTGAGATCAAGCTTTGTGGGGGCCATGTCATGACTTCCAGTTCTAGTTCTTTTTACACATTGAAGCTAGTTCTTAATGACTTTGGCTATGTGTTTGGGGTACTTGTCCTGCTGCAGAATACCTTTGGGGTCACTCAGAAAGTGTTACTTGATGCCTGTATTCCACACCACTGGAAATCTCTAAATCCAAAAAGCCCTGAACATTCAAGTAACCTCCACCATGCGTCACCTCCCTGCAGATAGTTGACAGTGTACAGCTCTCAAGCCTTAAACTGCAGCCAAGCATTTAAAATTTGACAAATCAGTTCAGAGCACCTGATGTCATCTTTATGCACCCATGATTCAGCTTGAAACTCTTTTATGTGCATATCTTATAATTAATCCAGTCTTGTAACAAACTGTAAGTTGCTTTGGATAAAAGCGTCTGCTAAATGCATAAATGTTTTCATACAAGTCTTTTTCTGGAGAGATCTTGTTGATGCAGTATTTATATTTATATAACAACTTTATAGCTTGCATTGCCAAGAAATTGTCTTTCTTAACCTAACCATGGCTGTTCCGCACTCATTTTTGAGCTTCCTACACAGATGTTCCTGTTTCAGCTCATGACATTGATGATCTTTAGCACCTGTTTAATGTTATTGGTAAAACACATCTTGACTATAATACTACAAAATCCCTGGTATTGTGCAAGTGTAGAATTGATACTACTGTGAAGGAAAAAGTTAGTAACACCAAATAACGATTTGATTTTGATTTACTCTTCTTTCTGATTTGCCAATGCAATACCTGTTGACTCAGAAACTCAGAAAGGTTTTTTCCAAGCCTTGTTTTCTTACGTGTCTCTACTTCCCCCTAGTGGACATTCTCCAGAGTGCTGTTCGAAAATCCAACACCGTGAATAAAAATCATAAGTACAAATAAAAATTCCATAAATACAAATAGACGTTAAAGATGTACAATGCCACATATCCATATCGCATTATTAAACTATGTTTTATAAAGATTTGGCGTTCTCTTCAAAAAAAAAAAACTCCCTTAAAAAGGGAGTGGTTCTCTTCCTACTTGTTTTATAACAAATACCGTGTGTATGCATGGACATACATAAAATTTGCATGCTTCCTTAAAATATATATTTTGAAATAGTGAATATTTAATTCTTTTAGACTAGTTTATTTTAAAATAATCTTAACAAGTAGCAAAAATAAGCAAAAGTGATATTACTTCGTGGATCTCCTTTAACATAACATGTTTCTTTCTCAAACTTTCATTTGTTGTTATGTATTAGTTTGATATTGTTGGCGTACTCTTGACGCAAGGCAGAGCGCGCGGAGGATTTCCTGTGTTCGACGCGGAAGGATCTTTGCGCGCTGTTCAGTTTGAGGAGATTTCCTGTTGAGGCGGAGTGATCTACGAGTTGTGCGTCTCTAAACGCATTCAATGCTAGTCAATGTGAATCTGCACCTCTGGACTAAACATGGCGACGTCGTTGCATGAGGGACCCGCTAACCAGCTAGATTTACTTATCCGAGCAGGTAAATAAAGCAAAGCGATTGTTTTGGCTCGACAGCGTGGGTTTGTTTATGATCCCGAAGAGCAGTGCGCGCTCCGCCGCGCTTAGATCCGCGAAGTTGTGCTGTGAAGTAATGGAGGGCATTTCAGGAAGTGATCACCTTGGCTGGCAACCTGCATGGCGCAGATTCTATTTTTTTTCTTTTATTTTGAGTGCTAAAAAGTAGTGTTGGTGTGTGCATATTGGTTTGTAAGTGTTGGATGTGCAGACTGTTGAATTTGCACGGCGTTTAGAGGAGTTTTTGTATGGATTGTGAGAAAGTAACGGGCTTCTCAGGAGGTGGTGCGTTGCTCTGAAACCAGGAAGTGCGAGAGATGTTGTCTTTCCTACGTCTTTGCCACGCTGTCTAGACTCGAAAGGGCAACTTTATTGTTATAATTTCCCGAGAAACTCATTACAGTTTGCTTTACATTGATTCTGTCTAGTGTACTGTTGAGTTGATTTTTGGTATCTTTGCTTCACGATTGTTTTATGTTTCTGAATCTTTTAACGGAAATGTGGCACTCGGGACGTAAATTATTAAACGCAGCGACTATATTATAACTACAATTTACTTGTCTTATTCTTTAGGATGCAAAGCGAAAGATGCGTTTGAGTTTTAAGATAACGTTAGACGTTTGTTTTTTTTCCTCGCATGTCCCGTTATCCAAACGTGGTCTCTCTCCCGTCTGCACGTTTTAGCGGACATTGATTCTCAGTTATTGTTAATCTTACTTAAAACCTCATATTTTGGTACATGACGTGAAACTTGCTATTAAAAAAAATTATTACGAGGATAGATCCCCGTTTATTTAAGTTAATATTTTGATTTTAAAGCTAACTTGATAGCGGAAGCATTGTTATTCCGCTGGGCTGTCTGCGCTTTGATTGACATCCGCGCCGGCCAATTGGATTTGACCCGTGTTCGAAATCTAGAACCCAACCAATAGATGCAGTTTGTTCCGGGGGCGTTAAGCGGAGAAGTGGCCAATCAGATTCGGGGTGGAGATTGCGCGATAGGAAGTTCGGAGAACGTCTTCAGAAAGAACTGGAGGGAAAGCTCTGACGACTGTAAACACGGAAGTAAAGACTGCCAGCACTACTTTCTGGTGGACCGCTATTTTGGTGACGTAAAATAGTGCCAGTTTGTAGTTTGCTGATTGCTTTTAATAGTTTTGCATTATAAAAATGATTTCCTGTTTGCAAAAAATAGAATTCCTGCTTTAATTTAAATATATTTATTTTTCATATTTATTAATTGATAACAAAAAACATTTTCATATGTCTAGTTGTTTTGTATTTCTTGTTTACTGTTACACAGACGTGAAAATATTTAATATTTTAAATATATTTAAATATCGTCTTTCTTTGTCTGGTGTTACAGGTATATGTAACCAAAATCTTGTTCAGAAGTTGTTTGTATATGACTTCAACTCTTAGATTTTGGCCCAGTGTCCAAGGGCAGCACTTTTTGAATGCATGGTTTTGAAGAGGACACTGTGCGTATGTGTAAAAGCCTAAAGATAGCCCCTGTGTGCAGCAACAGATCCTCATAGCCAAACAAGGGCAGTGTCTGCTTGCAATGGTAGTTCAGAGACAGCTTGGACGAACTGGCACAGGTGTGAGTGGTGCAGAGAGAAAGGGACAAGAGCTTCTGTCCTATTTGTGCTCCAATGTCTTGATTGAGATCAGCCCCTGTCTTGATGAGAGCGTTGTTCCATTAGCAGAGAGTCAAACGGTCTTCAAATGAGTGCCGCATGATTTCACTGGTTATTGTTTTGAACATTTATAGAGTGCATGATTGTAATAGTCGGTATTTTCCTACAATGTTTATTTAGCCTTGATGCCAAGCAATGGTCGCAATTTTTTGCTGTTTATATATTTAAAAAATGTAAAATATTTAAATAACTCGAGCTGAAAAGGACCCTCTTTATTGGTGATTTACAAATATTGTAAATCTTTACGAACAATTTTAATTTATCTGTTCAGTCAATTGTACATATTACATTAAAATTGATCCCTGGTTGTACATAAAGAAATAAAATGCCTGAGATAAATTCTCTGAATTAAATAACATTACTTGTGTGTCTTTATTTCAGTGGAGGCCTCAGTTCATAGCTCCAGCGTACAGTGCTCTGATAAAACCATTGAGGCTGCTGAAGCCCTTCTGCACATGGACTCTCCTTCCAGCCTTCGAGGGGATCGAAGCCCGGGTAATCATCTGCTTGCTTAACTTTCCTCAGTTTGTCTTACGTGGGAAATGCTGAATTTTGATGTGGTTTTTCTGTTGTGCAGAGGTGTTTGTGCCTCCGTGTGTCAACGCCTCTGAGTTTTTGCATGCTGCCATGCGCCCTGATGTCTTGACGGAGACTGTTGTGGAGGTTAGCACTGAAGACACAGAGCCCATGGAGGTCATGGCGGTCCTCGAGGACCCTGAGATTCTGGAAATGGAGCCCACGAAGAGAAGAAAATGTGAGAAAGCTTATAAATTATCTGTTAATTTTTCCTGCGTTTTGTTTGCTCAATATTGTTTGTTTTGTTTTTCCAGCTGGTCGAAAACCCAAACCCCATCACATTTCAAATGGGTCTCCAGAGCTTGGCATAAAGAAGAAGTCTAGAGAAGGGAAAGGTAGGCTTTCTCTATCGCTCTCTGTTTGTTTATTCTAAACATTAAAGCCAACCATTATTAGCCATCCTGTGAAATTGTATCCACTGTATTGGTCTCTTTAAACATCTTTTTAATGCTTCTCATTGTGATGTAGACTGTGTATGTTGTTGTGCAAGATAGTAATCTTCTGCTTAAAGTTAGATTTAAATGCTTAAATTAAGTTAATTGTGCAAATCATGTCAAGTTAGCAAGTCATGGGACAGCAATGGTTCTTTTAAAACTTCCTCAAAGGGGCTCATAATATTGACCGAAACAGTTTTTTATTTGTAAAAAGTTTCTTCTAAATCATCTATGCAGTGAACAGGATCAAGATCTTAGTGTTCATACCTTCATACCTTTACATAAGACAAAGATCAATCAAATCTGTGTTAATTTTTCTTACAGGAAGCACTTACTTGTGGGAGTTCCTATTGGATCTTCTGCAGGATAAGAACACCTGCCCCAGGTACATCAAGTGGACTCAGAGGGAGAAGGGCATCTTCAAACTGGTGGACTCCAAAGCTGTTTCAAAGCTGTGGGGTAAACACAAGAACAAGCCGGATATGAACTATGAAACCATGGGCAGAGCCCTCAGGTTAGAACTTTTTATGTGGTTTTAATGAAATGCTTTGATTTTATACGTTTGTAATAGATTATGGTTTCTTTCAGGTACTACTATCAGAGGGGGATCTTGGCAAAAGTGGAGGGTCAACGTTTGGTGTATCAATTCAAGGAAATGCCTAAGGATATTGTCATTATTGACGATGAGAAGTGTGACCCCGGGGATGATCTGATCAGTCAGAAGACCTATGAGCGCGTTCCTCCTTCCTCCGACACTATATTGGCGACTGACTTCTCTAAAGCCCCTGCCATTTTGAGAGGAGGCGGGCGGACGGTGCTCCATACTGGGTCCCCAAAAGCGAAGCCTGGGATCACAGTAACCCCAATTCAACGCACCGTAATGGTCTCCACAACAGATCCATCGCAGCCCTCCCATGCCACCATTATCTCCAATGCCAGTGCTCCCAGGTAACATGACATGTTTTTATAGGGGAATTCAGATTAGTCTTTTTCAAGTGTTTAATCAAAATTATGGCTAGTTAGTATTTGTATACACAACCACAGTACTAATCAAAACCCAGTCATCCAAATGCTGTGTTGGTGAGATCACAAATCATAGAATCCTGCCCTGGGGTTTATGGGGTCTTAAAGCGTCAACAATGTAAAGAAACAAAACGTACTTAAATTCGCTGTACTAGGCTCTAAATACATTTTCACAGGTCTTCATTTTCCTAACACATTTCAGATCGAATATGCTTGAGACAGATTTCCCATCATGCACTGTCCTCTTGTTTAACAAAGATGGCTGCCGAATAAACCACAAATAAAGTCATTTTTGGCATTTCCAAAGGTTTTGAAATTCTGAAATGTGGGGTGTTTTTCTGGTTGAATTACAATTACATTCAGATATCCAACATTTAGTTTTATACTTCATGACATACGTGCATAAATATGACTGATAGCATTATTGTATCTCAAATGCTAGTTTTAAAGGAAAAATGTAGACTAAGAACATTCGAGATTCACAATATAGCCTCGCGTGTGACTCGTTTATACAATTTATTATGGATTTGCTGATCCTTTACAACCATTTGTTTAGTGACTGTGACTAAGGATTGTTCAGGAGACAAAACGCGGTGAAAAGTTGTATTACTGTATGAAATTACATTTAAAGAGAACGAGCCTCTTTTGTAAAGAGATTGACAATCATTTTTGAGTCATGACGTTTTTACAAAAATTGTGACATTGCAATGCTTTCTAGTGATATTTGTTTTTTATTCTTAACTAATTGAGAAAGTGTAGACTTTAATGTATTGTAGAACCTTCACAATTGGAAACTAATTGTTATTCATAAATTTTCCAATAAATTTTTTTTTATTCCCTTTTGGGGTCACGGGGGTCTGCCGGTGCTCCAGCGCACATTGGGTGATAGGCAGGGGTACACCCTGGACAGGTCGCCAGTCCATCACAGGGCAACACATACATTCACACCGAAGGGGGAATTTAGATTCATCAATTAACCTAACCGCATGTTTTTGGGATTGTGGGGGAAACTCATGCAGGCATGGGGAGAATTTCCAGGAAGGTCACCCGCGAGTCACTGACAACCTTCTAATTGTTATTCAGTGTAGCGATTTATTTATTTATTTTTTGACTGGAAGTCAGTGGAAACCAAGGTGCACCATGGGGAGTAGAACCAAGCCATACCAATCAGAGTTGTGTGTTAATAGCCATGTTTCCATCCAAAAAATGTGGAGAAAAGAGAGGATTTTACTTCCTTCCAAACGTGAAAAACATGGAAGTTACTGCATTAGGAAAAGACCTTACTTGCGTAGATGAAATTCTATATAGTCGGTCATGTCATCTTGACTTGGAGGCGAGAGTGTGCTAGGAAAACGAAATGTTTCAGATGTTGTGCAATGAAATCGGTCCATTAATGCAGGCCCATTGTGTCCCAGTGCAGACAGAAAAAAGCCATTGCTAGGTATTATTCAGTAAATGCATTTCCATCCAAGTTTTTTTTTATGCACATTTTCAACATTTATGTATGTTTTGCCTTTCCAGCCAGGGTTTAATGCAATATTCCAAAATGAGCATGAAAATAGCAGGAAACGCAACTATTGTCTGGTGGGAAAATGGCAAAATTAACAAGAAGCATTTTGTAATGAAAAAAAAAAAACTAAAAATAAACCCGGCACTGAAAAAAAAAAGAGATCAATGAAAAATGAATTGTAAAAAAGTTTTCAAAGCCAATTTTGTAGAATATGAGATAGGGCTGGAAGCCACACAAAATTTTTATTCGTAGTAACGATATCCTTCACAATATTATTTTTTAAATGGGTAGTTTTTCCTAGAAAATACAATAGGGTTTTATAAAATGACGAAGCTTGAACATCTTGTGGGGTTTTTTTTAAGGTGGTGAAACAGTTTGCTAGTACAGAAGCTTCACAGTTTGCAAATCACATTTTTCAGCTTGTCATCCACACAACACCTCTTTTAATGATGGGTTCCACTAGGGCTGGGCGATATGAAGCAAAAAATATATCTCTATATATTTTGCTATATCTCGATATACGATATATCTCGATATCGACAGGATTTAACCCACCAAAAAAAAAAAAAAAAAACTACTGCAAAAACAAATATTACAAATTTCAAAGTTGTTTTTTATCAAAGCTCAGAGGTGCTTCTGCAAATTTTCTTTCAGAAATCCTTGTATACATATTACAAAACAATAAAGAAATACATATTGCCTTTTCATTCAAAAATAAAACAACTAAAAAACAGGCAGTGAATAGGGACAAAGTGCTCCTGTAACATTTAGGATATAAACAAAATCCCTGATAACATAAATAATAATTTAACTGTAAAATAATACACATTGCCTTCTTTTCATTCAAAAATAAAACAACTCAACTCAAGCTCATCTTTGCAGGACCTCTGTTGTAAGAATGTAAGTAACCTTTTCCAATTCAGCAGCAAGCCGCGCTCTCTCTGTAGTGTACAGTCGCGGGAGTTCCTGTCTCGAAAAGTAATGCCGACTGGGTAAACTGTATCTGACTGGGATCAAGTGTTTTTAGCATACGTTTAAAGCCACGTTGTTC
>SRMA01026011.1:10857-78489 GCA_007224835.1 Danionella cerebrum | reverse complement strand
AGATGGCGTAAATGGGCTTCCACCCCCCTTTTACAGCGTTTCTTTAGGAGTTTTTTTTTTTTTGCTGAAATCATGTCTGGTAAGCAAGAAAAGAAGACTATGAACGTAGCTGAAGCTTTGGACAAGATTTTTTTCCATATTTCAATTATTGTGCCAAATTGTGCCAAACTGTGCCAACATGGATTACGCCTGAACTTTGTTCAATCAAAACCTTTACAGAATATTAGTTTTGTAGTATGAACACCAAACTTGCTACAGATGTCCTTGACATGTAGTTGTTACAATTGATTGTGTTTATTTGCTTCGTTATAAGTAAAATAAGGAGATATTGGATGAAACATGTGTTTTTTTTTTAGGCGGAGTTCATTTTTTGGCCATTCCAACATCAATTACTCTTACCCAGAGTTCTTGACTGTCAAATTAACTCATCCACACCACTCCCCAAGAACCTATCTTCATTTTGATACCAAGATTTGCAGTTTAGGCCTTGTAAAGCTGAGAAATGCCTTAAAAAGTAAAAGTATAGGATTTTCGGAAAATAGGCCTCAGGGCTTAAGAGGTTAAGAACAATTATATGCCAAACATGTAAAGTCAGTAAACAGTAAAAGTAACAAAAAAAGGTTGTAATGTTTTTATTCGAACCCCAATAATTCCTCTTCGTCACTGCTATCAGAAATGAGGAAGGACAGATCCACACAGTCATTGTCCTCACTTTCTTCCTCACTGGTGTCAAATAAGATGTTGTCTTCTATTCCATCCAAGGCATTACTAATGCCACACTTCTTAAATGATTTTATAACAATGTCCTCCTTCACGGAGTGAAGCCTTTTTGTGTCTTTGTTCTTTTTTTTGTTCCAGTATACAGGCCATCTCACAGGTCTTGTACTTCAAAGGGTTATCTTTTCTCTTCACCACTAGAGCAAATTACCTTGCAAATTGTGTTGTAACTTGTTTGTTTGTTTAAACCCAAAAATGTCAAAACTAATAACCTTTTTAAAACCTACACATTATATTTGAAATCATAACTAAACAATAGCTGGGTCACAGTTGCTGTGGCAAATGCACTAGTGCATGCTGAGACTTCTAAGGGTTGAGTACAAGAGCGCTAATGTGACCTAACACACCAGCTGGTAAATGCAGCAAAAAAAAAAAAATCCATGCAGTGTGTCAAACCGCTGTGATTGGTTCGTTTGGTCACATGCCGAGAAATACAGCTGTAGGTGGGGCTTGAGAACAAAACGAGTAGCTGACGTTGATGTGTTCTCTTTTGTGATGTTATGAATATTGTGCACGGCTCAAACATTAAAGTAAAGTTTTGTTAAGCCCCAGTTAGGGCTGAACGATATTGGAAAAAAATTACATTGCGATATTTTTTTCCAAATGATATATATTGCGATATTGAGAGCCATCAATCCTGGCTAAAGTCAATAAATACATATTATTAATTTCACTAATAAGCAAGCTTCATTACAAGTGACAAAAAGGTCACTTAATATTTATTAAAAAAAAATATAAAAATACCTCAACCTAAATACTAGGGGTGTAACGGTTCACGGTATGTATTGAACCGTTTCGGTACGGCCTGTTCGGTTCGTACACTTGCGTACCGTTTCGGTATTCTGTATTAAATAATATAAATGTATTATTAGCGCAATATTAAGCGCAGCGGAACCATGTTCCTAGTCGAGTTTCTGCACGGATGCTATTGAGTGATGTGCAGCTGTACTGTGCGACACTCAATAGCGTCCGTGCGGAAAATCGCCTTTGGCTTCTCTGTTAAAATACATAACGGGGATAGACGAGTGGATAAATTTAAAGTTGTATGCCGACATTGTTCCACTGAGATCGGGTATGTGGCAGGCAACACATGTAACATTTTCTACTGCTGGAGATATTGTCACTGCAACCAGATCTGTGCTCTCCTCAGAAAATGTGGATAGGTTAATCTTTTTAGCCTAAAACTTGAATAGTTAGTTTTGTTCATAGATAAGCTGAAGCTGTTGCTAGTGTTAAAAGTTTTCAGGTCCTAACTAGTTGCAGTATTTCATTTTTTATTTTAAAAATGTGTATTTCTTTATAAAGAGTGCAATTTAATTAAAATATCACCCAAATGTGTCACTTTTATTTATTCTATGCAAGAATTCTATTGTGTATTGGCAGCTTTTCAAAATAAAGATTATGTAAGTTCTTATTGCTTTGTACTGAACCGAACTCTCCAAGACACTGTTCCGAACCGAATACGATTTTAGCGTACCGTTACACCCCTACTAAATACCAACCTAAATACCCAAAGGTTCGCCTTTGTTTCCACCGGCTTCCAGTGTCCGCTCATAGTGGGCTTGGTGTCACTCTGTTACATCATTCTAGTTTTGCCTGGTGACATCATAGTGTATGCAATGGAAAAGCACAACCCTACCATATATATTTTTATTTTATCACATGCTGGGTCTAATTATGAAGGTTTGGGAATGCTACAGGAATTATTATCAGACGTACAGTGGTACCCCGAGATACGAATGCTTCGACATATGAAATGTTTGAGATCCGAACGTCACCCTGGAACACACTACATCACAGTACATCCATCTCCCCTCTCTCCCCTGCCACACACTGGCTGCGTTGCTTTAACTGTGCAGTCATTCCAGGCAAAAAGCACCGGCACACACAGTCAGCAGTTACCAACTTCCTCCGTGCATCTGATGTTTGCTTTTGAATGATCTGATCAAAACCTTAAAGTTGCTGATGGGACAAAAACCGTCCCGCCGTATGTTTACAAAAACGTTTTTCTAATGTTGATAAAAAACTTGAGTTGAACTTTGCAGACGTTGAACTCAGAGGAACACAAGTGCGCACTCCTGTTATATTTTAAAGCTATAAACACTTTTCTGAACATTCTCTCCAAACTCCAATACCAAAGAATACTAAACGGAACTTAGCAAGCCCTTTTACTCCGAGGCGGAAGTGCATCACGAGTCTACGTGTAAGTAGTCTATTGCTGGAGTCGATTATGAAGTTCTGTGTTGGCCCCACACTTCACTTGCGGAACGCTTCTCTCATTTGAATTCTGAATTCAATTGAATATATTCATTTATAATTCTGTTTCTGCTTTCTTTCCAGAATTTAAACTTCACAGGTTTCCGTAAGATTTTAAAGAAACATGACAAGATCTTTGAAACGGGACGAGGAGCTGACTGGCGTGTGGCTCATGTTGAAGTTGCTCCTTTTTATACCTGCAAGAAGATCACGCAACTCATCTCTGAAACAGAGGTACCCTTTCAAATCATAAAGCCCCTCCCAAATACAAGACCTCATCCAATGTATATGAGTGCTTGACATTTTTTAACTTTAAATATCATGCCTGAAAGAATTTTTGTGTAGTTCTGTTTCAAAATTTCAATATATTGATATGTTATGTTAGAAATATGCGTTTTTTTACAAGTAGGTTATTTTTTTAAATTGATTGATATTTTTGTTCTCTGACGTCAAGTTTCATTAATAATAATAATTTTGTTTACGAGGGGTTTTATTTGATTATATTAAGTTTGGTACCTGTTGAGAGACTAGAAATGACATTTTTTAAAAGCTAATTCCCTGCTTTGGAACTTGTGTGGTTATGTTTTGCAGATATTTTTTTTTCATGTCAATGAATTGAACCTGGACTTTATTTGGCGAATCAGAGATGAACCTTTGCCTCTTTTCTGTTTATTATTTGCAGCTTTCATGTAGAATGTACAACATCTCTCTTCATCACTTGTCGCGCTACTGTTGTACTTTAATAAATTTTGTTGCAAACTATAACAAGCTACAGATGTTGGATTTAAAAGTCCTTTGCTCACGTGACTTCCTGTTCTGAACCCCCCAGGGTCTTGTTACCACAGAGCTGGAAGGAGGAGATCGTCAGAAAGCTATGAAAAGGCTCCGGGTGCCTCCACTAGGGGCAGCGCAGGTAGAGCTCTCTGTCATCTTCACTTGCACATGTTCACTGTTCTCAGAACAGGAGAGTCTCAGCCTCTTCTGTCCTCTGTCTTAGCCCGCACCCGCCTGGACCACTTTTAGAGTGGGACTCTACTGCGGTGTCTTTGTCGCTCTGGTCGTGACGGTCATAATCACAGGTAAAAAACTCCCATAAATGTTCATTTTTTTTTCCCCTTCGATCCAGCTCAAACTACATCAGTAGCATGAAAGCGAGGCTGTGTTTGGTTCATGTAGCATGTGCATGCTTTGCTCGTCTGCAGGTGTGGTGAAACTGGTTCAGGGGAGGGAGGAGAACGTGTGGCCCCTCATAAGAATTTATCGGGGTGGTTTCCTGCTCATTGAGTTCCTCTTTCTTTTGGGCATTAACACATACGGCTGGAGGCAAGCTGGAGTCAACCACGTCTTAATATTTGAGCTCAACCCCAGGAACAATCTGTCCCACCAGCATCTATTTGAGGTAACCACATGATTCTTATATTTCCAACAAAATATTGGAAGGCCATTTTGGAGATGCGTTGTCAGCCATTTTAAACACTTGCTGCTTTCTTACTCAAGACAGAGATGTAAACAACTGTTCCCGCTCTCAGCTCTGGCAGTGAGCGACTTTTAGCTTTGCGGGAATTATAATCGATTACAAGAGTAACAAATTGTCAGCAAAAATGCTGAATTTTTTTCAAAATCCATAGCTAAATACAGCAGTCCCTCTAACTTCTCAGAAATCATCTGTTCTAGAATGTTTTTCATGAAGAAAAAGCTGTTCGCTGGAGGCACAATCCCAAAAACATGTATCAGGTTAATAGAAGAATCTAAATTCCTCTTGGGTGTGAATGTGTGCGTGAATGTTGCCCTGTGACAGACTGGCGACCTGTCCCCAGCTGTAGCCCCCCCGCCTCTCACCCAGTGTGCGCTGGAGATTCTCAATGTGTGCTGGCAGACCCCCGTCACCCCAAAAGCGAGTAAACGGGTTAAAAAGTGGATGAAAAAACGAAAAGCTGTTCACTTTAATTCATGCTTTACATTTAAAGATTTGCTGCAGCAATGGATGTATCCTGAGAGTTGGAGTTTTACATAATTTTTTGTTTATATTTTACAAGTTTAAGAAGCCCGTTGTCCTTGAAAGAGAACAAAAAGCTGTTAAACAAAAAATCTACGAGCCAGTTTTTCTAAGTAATTCAAAGTTAAAGAAGTTACAAAAACAGCAAATGCTGTGTTTTTTACTAAAAAAATTAAATTACAATAAATATACTCTGCGATCGGCTGAAAAAAATCCTGATTGGAGCACCTCTAGTGTTATTGTTCTCACAGCTCCAGTGCTGTTTTAAAAAAGTTGAACCAGCAAATAATGCATGGAACACGGGAACCATATAAAAGCAGAGCTATAGGATCATTTGAGAACAGATAAAGGTAGACCAGTTGCTCAGGAGGACTATCAGAGCTGGGAACGTGTGACGCAGCAAGGGGAAATGGAAAAAGAAACTTGAGAGCGTCAAGCTCACATGATTGAACAGGAAAAGCACGAGACAGAAAAATGGACCAAGAAGAACGCTTCTCCACCTCTACGGCAGAAGCTGATGAAGCACAAGCGCAGACAGACAGGGATCCGTAAACACTGAGACAGGCAGTGATCACATGACTGACTGGAGCAGATGATCACACACAAACAACTGACAGAAGCAGGAGAGAGAAAAGTGGAACATACAGAGAGCTGTGCAGCTCCACCTGCTGGCAACAGAAGAGACATCTCTGTAACTGCCTGAGATGGAGAACACTTGACGGAGTTCTTCAACTGCCTCTCATTTTCACTAGAAATCTGCTATTTTATTTATAAACCAAAAAAAGATTTGAAAGATTAAAAAAAGAGAGATTATTCTCCTAAGAGATAATTCTATTAACCTGATGCAAGTTTTTGGGAATTCTAGGGGAACCAAATAGACGTTTGAATATATCACACTCTTCAAGTTGTGATCACAATACGAACCTCCATAATAATAATACTAAAAAAAAAGATTTTGCAGGCCAACTTTTGAAATAAGCCTCTTTGTAAAATTTTGGCTACAATAATACTACATTATCTGCTGAACGTCAGTAGGGGGCGGTGTATTTTCGTCAAGAGTAAAATGTGTTCATGTGATGGTGAGCTGTTCAGTTGATGGAAGGCGATGAGCACATTTCTTTAGAGCCTGGCCTCTCATGTGATTACTGTGTGTAGGGCTAGCGGACGACCCCCACTGGGTGGTTAATGTAAGTGCTGGTGGGAACCAACAAATGTCTGAAATCACTGAACTTTCAGTTCTGATCATTTTTAGAGGTATTGCAGGTGAAAAACAACCTTTGATTTTTAAACCTTTCTGAACACACACAAATGAACCTGAAAGTGTTATTTTCATCAGAGATCCCCTTTACATTGTTAACTAATGAATATATTTACATTGATGATGGTAAGAGTTTTTTTCTTTCTTTCAGGCCAAATAGTTTGATCAAACCAGTAGTATTACTATTAAATATATACAATTATATATATATTTTTTTTCCTTGTTTTAGATGTTACATAAGCCCTTTTTGTTTTATCGTATATATTACAGGCGAAAGGTTTTAAATTTCTGTTTTGTTTTCTCTGTGTTTGTACAGATCGCTGGTTTCCTTGGAGTTCTTTGGTGTGTCAGTATTCTGTCCTGCCTTTTTGCCAAATACACTATGATTCCCATACACGTGAACCCTCTTGCACTCTATGGGTTTTTCTTCCTCTTCCTCATCAACCCCTTCAAAACCTGCTACTACAAATCTCGCTTCTGGCTGCTCAAGTTACTGGTAGGTGTTAAGAGATTGTGATGTAATAAAAGAGGCATAATGTAAACAAAACCATAAACACACGTCATCCAGCTTCGGTTTTTCTTTGTCATGGTTAAGGTTCACAGTAGTATCGTTATTAGAACATGGACCAATCAGATTACAAATATCAACACCATGGCAACAATGTCTGTTTTACTTTTTCCTCAGTATGCCTTTGAGAATCTCACATCTCCATGGCAACCAATGGCTTCACTCTTGCATATGAGGCAACAAAAGCAGGGCATCATGCCACAAACTGAAATATAGCTTTTGTGAATAATTTAAAGATGTTTACCTGAGAAAGAGATGCGTTTAGAAGCTGCTTATCTGCGGAATACAGAGCGGTGTCCCACTGACTTTAACTTTACTATGACGCTTTGCCTGATAACTATGTACTTTGCCTGAGCTTTATTCCTCTGTTTGTTTAAAGTTTCGAGTGGTCACAGCTCCATTTCACCGAGTGGGCTTTGCTGACTTCTGGCTAGCTGACCAGCTCAACTCTTTAGTGGTGCTTCTGATGGATTTGGAGTACATGATCTGCTTCTACAGCATGGAGCTCAACTGGACCAAGTCAGAGGGGAAGCTGTCAGTCAAAGATGGTAATGGGAGTCCAGTCCTTGCAGACGCTGGTTTTGTAGGCAGTTACTGACGTGTGTTTGTTTTTTAACCAGGTGGACAAATATGTCACTCGTATTCATATGGAGTGCGAGCTGTAATTCAATGTTTGCCGGCTTGGTTCCGGTTTGTACAGTGCCTGAGGCGTTACCGGGACACCAAGCGTACCTTCCCTCACCTGGTCAACGCCGGCAAATACTCCACAACATTTTTCGTGGTCATCTTCTCTGCACTCTATGCAACCCATCAATGTGAGTGAGATGTTACATTCTTATGTTGAGCATCACCAGATCTGGGACTGTAAAGCGTTCTGTGTTTACCCAATAGAGCTTTTGTTTCTACTCCAAATATTAGCAGCTGTCCAAAGCTAGCAGAATGTGACAGATGGAAACATTTGCAGCTATGCTTGACTAAATTCAGGCCCAGAGCTGGGAGGTATGGGATAAAAAAGGTTTGGATATGTACCCAAGTGTTTGGGTTTTTTTTTTTTTTGTTTTGTTTTTTTGTTTTTTCATTTTTGTTCCCACTTTGGTTTAAAAAAAATACAGCTCAAAAAGTACAAACTCTCAGCGAAATCAATGTTTATTGAAGTAAAAGAAGTTAAAGTATGACGCTGCTGGTGATTATGACAAAGGCTTATGTTTAATAGATTGCATGGTTCTCTTTTTGACCCAGTAATGGAGGGTTACCGCACCAAACTTTTGACTGATTCAGGAAAATTCAGGTCTGTCTCAGACCTCATAATGGTGGGCTAGCACACTTTCAACTCTATTTATCCTTGTTTCATCACTGGGAAATGCAGGGCTTCTGTGGGAAAATGTATGCCTTGAAATGAAAAATAATTATAAGCGGTAAACCTGCCGAGTCAGCAGGTGTAATCACCAACCAGGCTGTGGGATAATGCAGTACGCAGACACATTCAGTCAGCCGGAAGTGTTTATTACTTGCCCCTGACTGTGGTCTACATGAATTTTAGAAATATGTTCATAAAATATACGTTTCTATGTTCATTGAATGAAATGATTGGTAAAAGTAACTGCACTGGGGGGTCATTGATGATATGTTTTATCCCCATTCAATCTTTAATACAACGTATAATCCTCTTTCCACTTGGATAAACATACAGTAGCTCTAGATCTCTACAGTGTTGAATTTCCGTCACAAAGTGAGCATGTCGTATCTGATTTAAGGGAGGGAGCAATGGAGTTCTATTGTGAAAATATTTGATTTGCGTGAGCGGTTGGTAACATAATGTTGGCATTCATTGTTAATGTTAGTAATCGACAATCGATTACAGCTACTGTGTAAGTGAAAGCCTTTAGAACAGACGTCTTTGATTAAATAGGTAAGAGATATTCTTTCTCAGGATTTAAAGGCGCTCTGTCAATGTCGTGAACCACATTAACTCTATGAAGGGAAAATCTGTCAGAGAGCCAGCAATCTCTTTTTCTCTCACACAATTTAATGCTTCTTTTTGTCCCCCACACCACCACTAAACATTGTAATGCCACTTGAACTTTGAAAATCAAGTCGAAGAAAAGAATGTCAAGTCAAATAGCTTGAAAAAAGAAGAATGTGCAGGTTTTGGGTTAATTAATTTTGTTTTAAGTAATGATGGGTGTGGCTTAACACCTAAGTGGAAAGCTAATTATACCGTGAAGTCAAATCAGTCAGGTCAAAATTCATTTCGGCACATAACATTCCAGCCAAATGTATTGATGCAAATAGACACAGGAGTTTTACAAACCATACAGAAGAATTGATATAAATGCAGCCAAAAACAAAGCTCACGATTCGGTATGTGCCGCGTGGGTCATCTCTTAATCCGGTTACAGCTTCTCTTAACCCGGTTTGGGGCGGGTAAAGAAATTGTGACTTTATTTGCAAGGTGGGTTGGATCATTATATAAAAAAGGTTTAAAAAGGTGCTCGCCAAGGTGTTAAAATGATTCTCTGTGTCCCAGCTCTGCTGCCCGGGGAGAAATAGATTAAACCCCAGTCAGTGGATGCCATTCTTTTTTTTGCGAACATAAAAATGCTACTGTGTGATAAATGATCAAACAAAAGTTTAGTCTAGCTTGCAAATGTAAATGTTTACAATGTTTTTCATTATCTGTTTATTAATATCACCTGATTTATCGTTCAATCATAATCATCTGTTGTTGTTTACAGGGCGATGTTTCCCAGCGCTTTCAGCTGAAATAAATACTGTTTTGTTTGAATTACAATGCCTATTATTTAATGATGTGGTGCGGGTTGTAAAAATAGATACAATACTGCGGGGCGGGCCAAATAATTTCATAAAAGCATGAATACATCACTAATACGTTCTGCGGTTTTTAGTTCTGATGGTTTAGTGAATTGTATTTATTGAATCATTCTTTGTATGGATCGCATGAACAGATGCAATTCACTTTGCTAAATGAAACACAAAAAAATCACTTTAAATTAAAACGATAAATAAACAACCATAGCAAGGGGGACATGAGCTTCTTCAACAGCGAGCGGATTAGCGCAGGAAGAGAGGGATTTTAGGCAGGCAAAAGTTACGGGCACGTAAGGGTCCTGAAACCAGGAACACCTGTCTGAAGATGTTTTGTTTACCGTTCTTTTTCCATCTTTGTCTTATTCTTCTGCAAAATCTGCCAAAATATGAATATCTCCTCATTCCTTACAGTGTCTTTCTGGCTGTGTCAAACACACAAAGTCCCGCCCTCCTCTAACTTCAGCGCTCGCTGATTGGATATTTAGACAAAGGAGCAGTTCATTGATTGGATATGTGCTTGTGGACATACGTGCGTTGTATTCTCTCACATGTTTTTTCCCCTTGTACAAATAATAATCATACATACAGGATCTATTCAAATGAGGAACTGAAAAACCACAGTTCACAAGGGCGTACCAAACCAAGGAGGGTGCATCCAACGGTTCGGTATAAAACAGAGTATTATAACATCCCTAAATAATATCCAAATTATTTTTGTTTTTCTTATAAACATATACAGTTCTTGTCGATAGCTGCAGAGACTCGGTCCACTCCAGAAGTATCCAGTTGTTTTGGCAACAGTGATTTTATTATTTTTTTCTCCCCTAAAGCAGTTTCGCCGTGTGTCCACATGAGTACAGCACCGTTTCATGTTACTGCGTTATTCTAAAATGATGGTTAATGTGTGTTGTTTTGAGAACTCAGCACTCGTGTGGATGGGGTGTTTGAGGAGGAGACATTGTCATCACGCTCCATGCTTGCGGTTCACTGCTCAGCATTTGATTTGATTACATAGACAAGGCTTTTGATTGGCCGATGTGATTGAAGGCCACCTGTTGTAACAGTGCTTTGTGAAGAGTTTTTGCATTTTCATGGGATTTTATTTTTTGTGTGTGTGTTCATGTGGACATGGCCTTGTGTGTCCCTGCAGTAACCAAATGGCCAATTATTGTGTCCAGTCATCCTTTCTAATATTACTTCCTCTCTGTCTCCATCAGCTCATGAGCGCCAGGTCTTCCTGTACATGATGATCGCTTTTAGGATTGTTAACTCGTGCTACACCTTGTTGTGGGATCTGAAGATGGACTGGGGTCTGTTTGACCGGCACGCTGGGGAAAACACCCTGCTCAGAGAAGAGATTGTATACCCTCAAAAAGTAAGAGCATGCTCACTGTCGGCACCAAGGTTTCTTTGAGTTTTCATCACTCTGTTGTTTTGTGCTTTCCTTCCACAGGCCTACTACTACTGCGCTATAATAGAAGACATAATACTACGCTTTGCCTGGACCATCCCACTTTCTCTTGGGGTTGTGACAGACATTCCTCATATTTCTGACATTCTGTCCACTGTTCTCGCACCACTTGAGGTGTTCAGGTGAGGGACTCGATATATTTGCATTGTGAATGAAAGAAAACTAAGTGAAAGTCTAAGAGTCAGCTTGGGAAGGAACTGTGAGGAATCACGTAGAAAATACTGTTGGTTGTCGCTTGTAATGGTCACTTCTCATTAGCATACAGTTACACAATTTCTTACACTTCTGGTGCTAATCTTTAGCCACGCCCACAAGCTATTGCCAGAGATCACACACAGTCTCGTCGCGGGTCTCCATTGAAATGAATGGAGTCATGTTGCCCTGTGTTAAATGTTAATGGAACAATGTAATTAACATTTAATTTTTATTATATGCTGATGCCATGATGTGGCCTGGATCCCGATATGGTTCTGCTTCACGTCTAAATAAAGACATAAAATATATGTACTGTTTATTATTTGAGACACTTTATGTTTGGCTTGGATTCTAACAACAATTATATTCTTAAAGGAATGCTTTTTCTTGCCATTGAATGAAAAAATGCTTTGTGTAGATAGAACCTCACTTGGGTCAGATTGCTAACATCCATTAAGATCCTGTTCGATGAATCCCAGCTCGATGTTCAACAGGAAACTGTAATCCTAACAGCCTTTACTCCTATCGTGTGTCTCAGGCGCTTTGTCTGGAACTTTTTCCGACTGGAGAATGAGCATCTGAATAACTGTGGTGAGTTCAGAGCTGTGCGGGACATCTCTGTGGCCCCCCTGAACGCAGACGACCAAACTCTGCTAGAGCAGATGATGGACCAGGAGGATGGTGTGAGGAACCGAATGGGGAAGAAGAACTGGAAGAGAAGCTACAGCATGTCCTTGCGAAGGCCGCGCCTCTCCTCCCAGTATGTACCAGCCTTGCAGAAATTCAGTTGAAACGTGGAACAGTGTTACGTTGAATTATTTACTGCTTTGTTCAGATTACAGGAGCTTGAGAAGTTCTAGAAAGATCTGACAGAATTTTCCCCTTCAAATGAACTTTGTTTCTCAAAACTTGAAAATACTGGGAAGCAAAAAGTTTGACACACTTGAATATAAACTACTGTGAACTGTTTATGAAGAAATGTTTGGAAACACTACAATTATTTTGAAACGTTTCCTAAAGTAGAATAAAAAAAAAGCATTGTTTATGAAAATGTTTGAAGTTAAAGAACATTTTTCCCAGAGTAAAAAAAAGCTACTATTCTTGTGCTGTTCTTGAGAAGTCAAGAAGGAGCATGTGTGAGATGAAGATGTGATCTGCAGCAAACCGATCAATGCAGTCAAGAATGGCAAGAACTTCGAAGAACAGAGGAAGCTCATGTGAATTGTGCTGCTAATACGTTAATGTGCAACATCTGACTCATTTCTGATGATCCAGTCCCTGGAGCTAGTGAAGAAAACAGCTCAGAGTTAGTCTCTTAGATGTGAGAGTTGTCCAGAACAATGCTAGTGCAGCTGGTACACTTCTATAAAACATGTGGCACAACATCCCCAGATCAAGAGGGGAATGATTTTTTTGTGTTAGTTTATTAGTTAGAATGTTAATAAAAGGGCTAAAAAAACTTTTTTAATATGTGGAGATGACTATTGATCTACAGTGAGGGAAATAAGTATTTGAACACCCTGCTATTTTCCAAGTTCTCCCACTTAGAAGTCATGGAGGGGTCTGAAATTTTCAGCGTGGCTGCACGTCCACTGTGAGAGACATGGTCTAAAAAGAAAAATCCAGAAATCACGATGGATGATTTTTTTTTTTAACTATTTATTTTGTATGATACAGCAGTTTAGGGTTTAGGTCTGGAGATTGGCTAGGCCATGCCAGAACCTAAGATATGCTTATTACGAAGCCACCCCTGGCTGTGTGCTTCAGGTCATTTTTATGTTGGAAGACCCAGCCTCGACCCATCTTCAGTGCTCTAACTGAGGGAAGGAGGTTGTTCCCCTAAATCTCACAACACATGGCCCTGGTCATCCTCTCCTTAATACAGTGTAGTCGCCCTGTCCCATGTGCAGAGTAACATCCCCAAACCTCCCCCACTCATCATTCTTCTTCCTCCAAACACTTAGTGGAATTATGACAAAAGAATTCTATTTTGGTCTCATCTGACCATGTGACTTTCTCCCTTGACTCCTCTGGATCATCCAAATGGTCCTTACCATGACCTGAACATGTGCTGCTTTAAGCAGGGGAACGTTCCGTGCCATTCTGTGCTCCATGATTTCTAAGTGGGAGAACTTGCAAAATAGCAGGGTGTTCAAATACTTATTTCCCTCACTGTATATGGGATGGGGATAAAGCATGATCCCTTTTATTAGCTTCAACTTTAAACTCTTTACATTTTTCTTCAACTGGTTTAAACTTCTGATGACACACTGCTGAAGGGTCAGTACACTGGCATACGCTGGCCAGTGCAGTGTACTACTGCTTTTCTCATCAGGTTACATCCGTAGTCTGGTATCGACGGCCACAGAGAAGTCACACAAGCCTGTCTCTTAATGCATGCAGGTTTCTTAGTTTGATCAAATTTAGTTCTTTGATGAAACATTTTGGGAATGTGTTGCTTATTTCTATTGTACCAAACTCACGTTGAATTGATCTTGTGCAAAAAAAAAACAAAAAAAAACCCAGAAGCGTCCACTGATCAGGACAATCATTTTGCTTCAGCTGAGGATTGGGGCTGTAGGACAGCTGCAGTAGAGGCGTCTCATCATCCCTGTTAAAAAATCTCACATCCTGGTCCATCTGACAGTTGGTGTGGAAGCAGATTCTCATATTTTCCTCTCGTTGTTCTACTCTCAGGTCGAAGTTCCGAGACACTAAAGTCTTGATTGAGGACACGGACGACGACACCTGACACAAGCATCATCCTCTGTGGATCGAGAAAGTTTTTGTTTTTAAGGATCATGGACTCACATGAGCCTGGCCTCATCAGACGTTCTCCAATCGATCCATCACAAAGCTGCCTGACCTGCGCCGTCATCCTCACGCTACTGGTTCTCATTCCTTCATGCTGCCTTGATTGGGTTTGTTGGGATTTGTTGAAAAGGACTCGAAATGGAGTATATCTATCTTTAATTTCTGATTACAAAATGTTTGGTGCAACGGTGTTCATGCTAATCAAAAAAGACTGGACAACTGCTCCCTTTGAAAATTTTACCTTCTGTGGTGAGGGTTTAGGAACTGGTTCCAGATTCTTGAAAGAGTTGTTTTCTTTTATTTTCTTTTGAATGTTAATTATTTATGTAAAAGAGATGCCTTGAGCAGTGCTCTATACTTCAGGATTCACTTCAGGAACTCACCTGACTTTTAAACCGAGTGGTCACGCTGAAAGAACATTTCCATATGACCTGAATAGGAAAGAAGTGATCTTACGGAAGCAATCAGTGTAGGATTTTATCAAGAAAAGACTTTAAAGATGTTGAAAGAAAAAATTTAAAGAGGGCTACCCACTAACAAGTATTTTGTGCGTACGCCGTTGCAACCTTTCAGATTTTGGGTGAGCTGGACTCCCAGTTCAATTCTACGTCTTCTACTACCCTGAAATGCCAAATGAGAGTTTTATGTACAGTTTTTATATGTAAAGTTTATGTCATAACTGGGAGGGTAAAAAGAATCAACGCATTGATGGAATAAGTCTTAAATTAAGAGTATGCCAAATATCTGAAGCATTCCTAAAAATATCTTCTCTTTACAGCAGGATTTCCATACAAAGTCTTAACGAGACTGTTCTGAAGTCATTTACTCTCATGGACCATTCTGTATGCAGACACTAGAAACCAGTTTAGCTGTGACTAAACAAGGAACTCTTTTTGTGGCTGTACTGCCCCTCATTCTAGCATCACATTCCAAAATGTTTTTGGAATTCACTTCAGTCAAGATCTCCTGGGGTTTATCTGGGACTTACTGAAGATCCAGGGTGCATCTGTTGATTGTTTTGTGCAATTGAGACATGTGTCCAAATAAAACGTGTCATGTTGAGTATCACAATAAAAACAATGTGATCAGTTATGCAAAGCAGAAACCACCGGATGGATGATTTTCAGACGGAAGATCTTGCATTGCTCACTCGGCCGTGTGCTACTGTCCCAAGAAAAAGCACAGGCCTCAAAAATAAACAAGGTTTCCCTGTTGATGATGATGCCTGAAGTTTGCCTTCAAACGTCTGTCATTAATTTCCAATCAGATAATAATATGTTACTTTCCATTACGTATAAAGAGCGTTAAAAAGATTTTGTTCAATGTTTCATACACTTACTGTGTTTACACAAATTTTTCATGTATTTACTCGTCTGCCTTACAATGGGAGCTCCTGCCCCTATCCCGGAATCATCTGTTGATGGGGAAAACCTTCATATGACTACTTTGCTCAGTCAAATCCCGAAGGGGGGGGGGGGGGGGGTCAGAAGAAATGTACCTTCCAGTGAGGGAAAGTACTGCAGGCCACTCCCACACTTTTCCCTAAAGGTGATTGCCATGACTCAGTACTGCAGAAAGAACAGAACCTACATCTAGGTTATATAATACCTGATGAAAGAGTTGGGTATTGACCAGCCGCAGCTACATATGTCAGTGAGTGAGATCCCCTGTAAGCGGGAGCCTAACAGGTCTACCAAATCTGCTGTGACACCAGAGGAGCTGTCGTTGGGCGAGGTAGTGCAGGTGGTGAGAGCTTAAAACTCCCTGGTGGTTGATGTACACTACAACCGCCACAACGAGGGGAGAGCGCAAGACCGAGGGGTAGAACCCGGTACTGGTATGCTTGATCTTGAAAACAGAACCTCAGGAAGGGCCTGTGTCTCTGAACCACAGTCACCTGAAAGTATGCGTCCTTCAGGTCTATAGTAGCAATCCCCAGGACGAACACACGGTAGAATGCTGTGTACCATCAGCATCTTGAATCAAAGCTTGTTCAGGCCTAGATTCAGACGCAGGGCATGCAAATCCACTATTCTCGGGTAGGACATGAGATTTTTCTTTAACATTTGGTGCCGTCATCCCAAACAACTGTACTGAGGTGCAAATAACTCTAGAGTTTGTTTGGAATCTGTCCAAGTCCACCTCATCGGGCAGGTCTCGGACTGCTTTTTTTTAGTCCGCTTTTGGTGTGGTCTACAGTTCGGTTGTTACTTTCTCATTTGCCCAAATGGATCAAACTAAAAGGGGAAACAAACTAGTGTGAAGGAATCTAACTAAACAAGTTAGGTGTTCACATTGACTGTATCCAACGTGGAGAGCAATTTGGAAAGGGCCAAAGAATGACCAGTTTTAGTTCTTTACAAAAGTCAGAATAGTGGTGTTCTAGAAACAAAATCTGGATAAATCTGAGATGAAACAATCTTGCAGACACAAGAAGACTCGCCCCTGGAGCACACTGAGCAGTAAGTTTCATAGTAGGCAATGTTGTGTAACTTACTCCCAAACTGTAATACACTTCAGATTACTTGTTACTGTGGCACTAAAGAAATCAGTTACAATACAATATTGTTGTCTTAGAATTATAATATGTTCCATTCATTCATTTTCCAACCTGTTTATTCCCTCTTTGGGGTCATGGGGGTTTGCCCGTGTCTATCTCTAGCTCACCCTGGACAAACGCCAGTTCATTGCAGGGCAACATTCACTCACACATTCAAACCTAAGGGGAATTTAGATTATTCCATTAACCTAACCGCATGTTTTTGGGATTGTGGGGGATACCAAAGAACCCGGAAGAAACCCACGCAAGCACGGGGAGAACATGCAAACTCCTTCCTGGAAGGTCACCGGCGACCCTCAAACCAACCACCTTCTAACTGGAAGGCCACAGTCCTACCCATTGCGCCACCGTGCCGGCAAAACCAGGCCGTTTAGAAGTTAAATTAAAAATAAATTTATTATTAAGGTCCTGTTAACCACCAGAGCAATATGAGTTTGTTCCAAACAAATAGTACAAACATTAAAGCCTTAGATACATATGCTATTGCTAGCAGATTGTAATCGTATTGTACACTGACGATCAAAAAGAAGATTTTGACTCATTTTCAAGTATGAGACACAAAGTCCTCAGGGCTCGTAGCTCACTTTTATTCTATAACAGAACACAGTGTCATTACACACAGCAGTATGCATCATTCTAAATGCTCCACAGTTACTGTCAGAAATGATAGAGACTGAGCACCATTTTAACTAGAACTAGGAGTGGTTAAAATGGCTGGGGTTATTGCCAAAATGTGCAGAACTTCAAGTTATTCAATTTTAAGTTAAACAAAAAGAATTGAACTTGGATGATGGACAATTGAATTGGCTGATGTTTCCCACAATGCCCCATTTTTAATTTCAATAAACTAAACTTTCAATAAACTAACTTTCAATAAAGTCTCAGATCTCAGTCATTGTGAAAGTCTTTTTCAACTTATAATGATTAATTTCCATTTAAGGGAATAGTAAAAATACTCAAATCGGTTGTAGCTAAAAAGAGATTTGGCCACCTTCCTGATATCAACTCTGACAAATGCCAATGATCACTTTTTCAAATGTTTGTATAACACATACTGTGCTTGAAATATTGCAAAAAATACGTACACATTCATACCTGAAATGGGGTGGTAATTTAGACCTTAAGAAAAATCTTTGCCACCCCAATACTAGTGTTCTAAAAATAAAGGTTTCCTCTACTGATTTATAGCAGCAGCTCTGTATTTTGATGATATTGAAACAGCGTCTGGTGTGATGAGCGTCCCAATCATCTAGCGTTGTCCTGGAACCCAAGGACGGACATCTGGAAGAGCTAGAGGCTAAGTGATCCTAACTTCAGGTGATTAGGCTACTGTCTTCTAGTCCTACAGTTTATAGTCCGTGAACTGTGATCCACCCTGAGAGTGAGCACCACCGGAACTTCACAAACCTTTAATTACAAGCACTGTTTGTTTACATCCTGTTCAGTAAAACCATCCTCTGTTCACCTGTATTTCCATTAATGTTCTTTATTCCCTACTATAATATAAAGCACCCCCCCCCCCAAACACACACACACACACACAAGAAATTATGTGCTAAAGGGTTTGCTGTTGCCCAAAGGATCCCCCCAAAAAGTCAAGAAAGGACAGCAGCCTCTGAGAGTGGGGCTTTTCTCTACAAATTACAAAACTATCGAGTGGGGAGGACCCATCCAGTTGGAGCCCTTTCAGTAACACTGTCAATGCCCGAGAGAGTCAGCATGCTAGCTTTTACTGATATAGCCTGTGTCAGACATCAGGTGGAAGGCAGAGATGAAGGGCCAGAGAACCTCCTGATGCTCTTGCATGTGTCAGCTGAGAGGAACCCTCCCTAAAGGTGAGCCAGCAGTTGATGAAGCTATATGCTGAGACTGGTTATAATGTTGGGTTAGAGATGGACCTTGAGATGAGTGGTGAGGAATGGAAGGAAGTTAGTTAAAAGGAGACAGGTACCATCTCTATCAAGGAAGGGGGGATCTATGAGAGCGGGGACAGCCAATCACGCATTAGCTTAACTCCCAGCAACCATTAGGTGAACTTAGATCGACTGAGGGAAAGAAACTTCAGCTTGAGGTAGATATAGAAAGCACTAGAGAGGGGCATATGCCATCGGTGGGTGCTTGGCTGCTCCACAGCATTTGGATTGTATTAAGAAATGTTACGAGTAATTGGACTCAGAAGCTAGAGTAAAATTAGAATAATAAATAATTTCACACAAAATAAAAGTAAACTAAAGTTTATCCACAAGCAGGGTTTAATCCAAAGAGTGAAGGAAGAGCAGTGGGGTCTCCACCCTTGTGGTTAAGTGAGGTAAGCACACCAGAGTTGGTAGATCCTCTAGAAAATAATTCATTTGCTTTGCCCTTGTCCTGATCACGAGAGTCTGATGATCTCCAGTGGTGTTCATAACCAAAGGATGGTTTAGTGGCAGCGGAAGAAAGTCTGCATATATTTGCACCTGCTCTGGGAGCTTTGAGCTTGGACTCCATCAGTGTTATGTGTCCTTGTATCTGGCTCTGTTTCTTTACAAAACAGAAACATTTCACAGCTTCTACAACTCTACAATTTCTGCATTCTAAACTCAGACCTTTATACATTCAATTGATTTAGGAATCCATGGTAACAACACTGAGTACAAATATCCGGCAATGGCATAGCTTAGGTTTTCATCTCTTTGTCAATACCATTTCTAGAGTTTTATCAGTGCTTTTTCCAGGAATGTGGAAGGATCCGGAGGGTGACTTTGGTGTCCTGGGTCATGAGGTGTGTAACCTGATCCAGGCTAAGTCCAGCAATGCTTTCTCCATTGACTTCTAGAATTTCATCCCCAACACCCAGAAGCCCAGTGTAAATGTTCCCAGAAGCACCACCACCAACACGTTCCACATATATGCCTGAAAAAGAAATATTGCATGGATTGATCGGTCATTACATGCTTAGAAGTGTTAAATGTTTCGATTGCGTTTGGGAATACACTCATATACATCAGTAGAACCCCTACTGGTGGTTTTTGGAGACAGACATTCTGTTCTACCTTTTCTCACATTAGCACATTACCAAATACATTTTAAAACCAATTTGAACACAAAACTGTTCTTTCTAGCACATGTATGTGAATCCTGAGTGTCCCACTGCAGAGGGCTTGATTTGCACAGAAGCTCCAAATTGTCTTTTCTCTAGTTCTCCAGAGACGCTTGGAATTGGATCTCCACGATCGGCTTCATTCTCTGTGCTCTGCTGCAGTTCAGGCTCTTTCTGTGGGCCTTGTTGTGACTCAGACTAGTAGCTCAAGCTCTGAGGTAGTCTATCCTTGACTAGAAGTTTCTCACTCTAATCTCAGAGATTCCGGAGGGGGTCTTCCTGGTTGGAGTGGACTGATTTCCAAAAAGGTTCAGAATTCCAAGATGGCTCTTTGAGAAGGTGGTACTTTTTGTGAGCTCTGGGGAGAACCTAAATATTGATTTTTAACTCTGGAAAGAATTTGACTCTGGACACGGGCTTTGGGGCCCTGTACTCTAGTTCTGGAGAAACACAGGTTCTAACAGGAGATGCTTGAGAAGAAGATGAGTGTGTAAGGAGTTCTAAGTGACCAAACAGTGGACAATTTAAAAAGATTGAAGCTTAAATTCACAGGGGACGTCCTGGAAGGGTATATCAGGTGGATATAACCAGGAAAGATTGTTGAGTGTAGATGAACACTAATTACTTTTAATTAAATTAGTTTTTTCTAAGATAATCATGTTATTTTCAAGCTCTGGCATCAATTTTTAAGAAATTCAAAGATCCATAACTTTTCACTCAATGCTGTCTCTCTAAGGGAAAGAAACAGGGAGAGCTCTCGGATCAAAACTTTTTTTTTGGAAATGAACAGAATCTTGCATGATGATGTAAATATGGCTATGGAGTCTTACCCGAATCTGGTCTTCCTTTACCCCTGGAAATGAAAAAGCCAAACGGTCCATTGTTGGCGGGTCTAATGAGTTCTATCAGAAGAGTCCCGTCAGGAAAAGCCTGCACCAGCCGCCGTTGTGGACTTCCAGAATCCTCCATTTCTTCAGCGCTCACTTTATTCTGTAGTTCCCTGAAGGATATGAATACATGACATTTTTCAAATCCTTCCTTATATTTTTGCAGGGTTCTCAAATACAATTCAATTAATTGAAGTATTAAATAAATAAATTAAAATTATGTGAATAAATATCAGCTCCAGGTGACCCTTTAACTTTAAATCAAGGGATGCTAGTTTATTAATTTATGAAGACAAAATCAATAATTCAATTCATGTTCAAACATATTAAATTACTATAAACAAGCACCACAAGATTCAATATTAATTGTAATCAAATGTAAACTACTGAAATAGACTTATTAGATTTTTATTTAGTGAAGAAAAGAATATAAAAACTAAAAAAATACTCAAGCTTGACTTTAAAGTAGTCTACAATTAAATGGCATTGTGATTTGTAAAGAAATGATCTGTAAATAGCTTGTTGTGTTTAACACTTGTTGAACCTGTCTTGTTAACCTCATGCAACCGTCACCTTTAGGTATTTTTTTCCAAACATTACAACATTGCATAGTTAAAATACAATTATTACAATAAATGTCTAATTAAATTATTACGTTGGCTTGCAAAAAATCACAAATTTCGGCCTAAAAATCGGCCAAGTCACTTCCTATGGGGGCCCCTAGAGTGGTGATGTCATCGCCCATTCTAACTTCGAGTAAGTTCAGCCTTGTTGATACTTGCCCTGTTTTCTCAACTAAAAATTAACCTTTACACACACATTTTATATCTAAATGGTAGAGATTTTTCACTTGGTGCTGTTTTCATTTTTAAAAAACACACAGTTTTTACTCCAGGTGGCCTAAACCACAAGGAGTGCACATAAATTCTCCATTCACCTCAATTCAAAAATTCTGCCAGAAGCTGTTTAAAATCTCAATTGAAAGCTATTTCTAACTCGCCATAAATCATTCAAACTTTATCACAGCTTCACAAATTTTAAACCATTCTCTTCCTTAAAATCTTGTGATTCTAACAGCGAAGGAAGTATTTCAATATGTCTGGTCCTTCTTTCGTAATCCTTATTTGTTTGGAGGTATGGCTGTCTCGGGAATGAGCAGTTGCACAGAATCAAATGAAGAATATTTCTAGCTCGCCATAAATTTTTTTATTTCTAATCACACCACAAAATTTACAGCATACCTTTGTTACGGTCTTCTGCTTCTGACAAAGAAAGATTAATTTCAATATGACTTACCGTTCTTCTATAATCTTTATTTGTTTGAGGCAAGGTTTTTGGATTCTCTCCAGCAGATTTCAAAATCTGGCCGTTTGCAGCAGGTGCAGCTGATTGCTAATAAGTAGGTCAAAGGTGTCTCATTGACTTTCAATGGCCCATTGAAATGAATGGAGCATGAATCCCATGGACCCTATTGTGAAAGAGCTTCTGTAATTGGTTGACACTGGAAAGTCATACTAGTATTAAGGAAGCAAATCACTTATCCAGCCAATCATTGCTTGTGAATTAACATAAAATCATTAAGCCACACCCACTTTTGACATAACTTTCGATGTCAAATATCTTCTAAACGGAACACAGTACAGACATGGGGGTTGCTTTATATTATTGTAAATGGAAAGTAGATTACAACATGATGTCACTGACTCCTCCATAGCAACCAAATTGTTTACCATAGCAACTATATTGCCATATCTCTATCTTAGCTTAGGAAAATGCTAGAGAATTGGGGGTTG
Organism: Danionella cerebrum; assembly: GCA_007224835.1. Taxonomy (NCBI): domain Eukaryota; kingdom Metazoa; phylum Chordata; class Actinopteri; order Cypriniformes; family Danionidae; genus Danionella; species Danionella cerebrum. The sequence continues at coordinate 56,006 of SRMA01026011.1, read as the reverse complement.
GCAAGCTTCGCCCATAGTGACAGCGGAAGCATTATATTATGTCAATGACACCTCCATAGCAACCAGACTGGTTACCATAGCAACTAATATGGCATGTCTCTATCTCAGCTTAGGAAAATCATAGAGACATAGGGGTTGCTGTATTTTACTCTTATTCATATGGGGAACAATATATTAGGTCAGTGACCCCTTCATAGCAACCAGACTGGTTCCCATAGCAACCAATATGGCACAGCTCTATTTCAGCTTAGGAAAGTCATAGAGACATGGGGGTTGATGTATTTTACGCTTATTGACATGGGGAACAATACTTTAGGCCACTGACCCTTCCATAGCAACCAGACTGGTTACCATAGCAACCAATTTTGCATGTACATATCTTAGCTTAGGAAAATCATAGAGACATGGGGCTGCTGTAATTTACTCATATTCATATGGGGAACAATATATTAGGTCAGCGACCACTCAATAGCAACCAGGCTAGTTACTATAGTAACCAATATTACGCATTTCTACCTCAGCTTACGAAAGTCATAGAGACATGGGGGTTGATGTATTTTACTCGTATTGACATGGGGAATAATATGTTAGGTCACTGACCCCTCCATAGCAAGCAGACTGGTTACCATAGCAATTTTGCATGTACCTATCTCAGCTTAAGAAAGTTATAGAGACATGGGGGTTGGATTATGTTATTGTTGCGGAATTGACAACATAAAAAATAGGTATTAACAGCAACAACACAAGCCAACATCGAAACTTTAAAATCTAGTTCTATTTTGTTGTGGCTATCATCACTCTAACTGTTGGCAGTTATAAACAACATTCATCATGTAAAAATAATTTAGTAATGAATATGTTAGCAATTAACTTTTTTTATTATTTGAACCAATAATAGGTAGTTATTTAAAAAAAAAGTTTTTAGTTTTTTAAATGTTCATGTCTTCCAGTTAGCCTTCCAGTTAGAAGGTTTGAGGCTCACCGGTGACCTTCCTGAAGGAGTTTGCATGTTCTCCCTGTGCTTGCGTGGGTTTCCTCCGGGTATTCCAGTTTCCCCCACAATCCCAAAAACATACGGTTAGGTTCATTGAATAATTTAAATTCCCCTTAGGTGTGAATGTGTGAGTGAATGTTGCCCTGTGGTGACCTGTTCAGGGTGTAGTCCCGCCTCTTGACCAATGTGCGCTATATTCCAAAAAGGGAATATACGGGTTGGAAAATGAATGAATGAATGAATTCCACACATCAAGAATCATGTACTTTTTGTTTTTTTTTTACTTTTTAAACTTACTATTTTCTCCTTTCTTCCAAACTGGTTGCTCACCTCGGTGCCAAACTCATGGGCAGTGTCAATTCTCCTAGTATCGTAGATCGTTCAAACTTCCTCTTTGGGGACTGCAGACTCTGGACAGACGACGCTTTACGTAACTGGGCCAATGGAGACTCCTGTTGACAGAGAGGTTTCCACATTTAATTATGTAAATTATGTCATTATTTCCACGTAGCAGATTACTAGTGTTCCGTCTCCCCTTTGTTTTGTTCACCTCCCCTATGTCAAGGATTTAAACAAGAACCTCACTTCAAAGAAACCGCTCCCTCTCCTCTTAATTTTTAAATTCTATTTTACCACATTCTTACCTTGCTTAAAACACTGAACTGTTTTAACTTCATTTACTTGTTTTATCCTTTAAATATACTGAACCTCTTCAGTAATACACAGCAGTTCTGATTCTGAAGAGACATAGCAAGTCCCCGATCAACAATCACCAAACAAGCAACAACCATTTCCCAACTCACTCCCTGCACCTCCCAGACTGTTGCTGACTCTCCAGAGTGATTTTGCAATCGTGGCTCCACTCTTGCTTTCTTCTGTTTCAGCCTTTCCAGTCTCTCAGAAACCTCTGCACTTCAGCTACTGTATACAACATTCTCACATACTCCAATGTCTTCTGTTCTGGTTCCATCTCTGAGTGCAGCCTAAGGGACTCCTTTTGGAGGCCTGCTGTTTCCTTTTAAAGGAACCGTCTACTTCAGTACACTGCATTGCTATTGTAAATAAACCTGAGTTGCTATGATACCACCTCCATCTCCTTTGTGACAGTTTCCTGACTGCCTCCAGCATGTTCTAGATTGTATCCACCTACCACGTCTATGACGCAGCACTTCTTTTGTCCTTTGTATGTAAATCTGATTAAAACCCTTACCTCCATCACCTTCATCTCATAAGTATAACTCCTACGTCTTCCATGTATTTCAATCATCTTTTTCCTCACGGTCTATTGTAACTCCCATGTGTTTCTGTTTTCAGATATCCTCTTGTCTGCCTGTCTGTCTCTTCATGTCTTTATGGCCATCTTAGCACCCAGCTGAATGTGAGAGATTTTTAGTCTGATGCCTACAAATGGACATCTTGGAAAGCCTCCATCTCTCTCTGGATAACTGAAGTTTGGGAGAGAAATGGCATCATTGATAAACCACTAGCCCATGGAAATTCAGCCCAGTTAACCTAAACTGTATTAATCAGTTAAGATGGATTTATTCTACTCCTTCACTTGCTCCTCAGTTTTCCTTAGAACTAAGTGGCTTCAGAGTTCAACCTGAGTGTCTTATATTCCTATAATCAAATTTTATGCCAATGGACACTCAACGGACCTGTACACGTAGGTTCTCAAGAGAAGAGTCCATTTCACTTCAATATCTTGAGTCAGTGCAGTCCCAGAGCTCCAGTCTCAAGCAAATGCAGTGAGCCAACTATGAACCCTGAACCCTTGTCTCCTTCTGCATGGCAAAAACTCCAACACAGTTGATTTCAACAACTATTGGGGGTTTATAATGCATTACTGCTTCTACCATTGAAACAAAATGAGTGGGATTAGGGAGCTGCCATGACAGTCAAAAGGAAGCTGTGCAGGTCTCGAGAAGATGGGCAGATGAGCACATCACCTCAAATCCCCCCTTCTCACACAGCCCCACAGCATACAGTCTATACCCCACACAGAACTGCCTGTCTCACACACTACGTCAATATATCACTGAACGCAGTTTTATGAAGAAGTGGACATGGCATGTTTAAAATATCTGGTTGTGAATCTGTTGGGAAATATTCTTGACTGATAATAATTAGAGCGATCCTCAACCACAAGTAAGTCACCCGTAAATTGTGTTGATAAACCATTTTTCTGTGATCAGTCATGATTTTTGCAGACTTGCCAGATTTTAGCTTGTTAAGTAAAAAGCTCAAAACTATCAAGTGCACAGAAAGAAAATTAGTTTCACTAGTTTTACAGTTTTTTACTACGGTTGTACAACAGATTCTCTTCGCTACTTACATAACCCATGTTCCTTGAAGAAGGGAATGGAGACGTACAGTGCACCCCTAAGATATGTTAAAAGCCTTCAAATAAAACTCTGTGCCTTCCGCCATGCAGAGGTGCTTCTCGAGCAAGTTGTTGGAGTGGACCTTAATGGAAGGCACTCTCTTCAGCAGAGGGTAGACAGAGCAGCAGTGGGGTCACCACCCCAGTGCACGTCATATGAAGGACCTTGGCCTGATATGTCTGTAAGGTCGCCATGGCGTGCAGATACGCGCCAGCTTGATCAATTAAGCTCAGCCGAATAAGCCTTAACCATCAGGGATGGCGAAGACACCCGCGAGACCGTCAGGTGGCAGCACTGTCGGGGAACAGATGCACTGTAACAGCCTGGTCCATTTGTGTAATAGCAGAGTATTCTCTAGCTGCCCCGTCAACCAGAATGGTGAAGGAGGAGGAGCTAGGTCCCCTTGTAGACAGTATCTTGTGAGCTCCTCATGCACTTTAGCTTTGCTCAGAGAAAAAGACAGAATGAGGGTAGGCTTCACTGGGTTTTAATGCCCATCTGACTGATATCAAATCACCTACACCTGCACTAAATACTAAATAAACTATTTAGCAACTAAGTAACATCATAGAAGTGATTTTTTTTAAATTCTGCTTTTCCCCATTGACACACATGAGGGGGTGGAGTGTAATCGGGTGTGGGGGGAGGGTGTATCCGAACAAGTAATAATTCACTGGAAACTATTTAATGCCTAAATCTCAACTTGTCATTGTTTTTTATGTGCAGAACTGTAATCGAGAACTTGGATCTCTCTAGAACCCAAATACAGACCCAGTGAATTTCCAGAATAGTAAATCTGAGTCAGCTTCTCACAAAGTTTGAATCCAGAGCCCGCCTCACTCTCAAGTACATTTTCTCAAGAGCTTCTCAAGAGCTAGCAAACGTCTCCTCAGATCACGTGTTCAGAAGTGTTCAGAACCATCTTCACTCCAGAGTACAGTTCATTCCCTCGGAGGTGCTAAATAAAGTCCTCTCCAGAATAGAGCAACTGTCTCTCCAGAGGTCCACAACAAAGCCGGTCTCTCTCCCCAGAATTGCATTACATTTGTGATTTGGGACCACAGCAGAACTACAGCTCATAAAAAAGCTTCCTTAGAACATCTACACAGAATTAGGCTCTTTGCGTAACTCCAGAGCTTCAAAGGAATTTCTGTATATTATCTTAAAACAATAAACCACAGCACAGATCAACACGTATTGTTACACAAGTTTGCCGATTAATTACAGTCAAGTAGGCTAAGTAGTTATGATTTTATAAGATTTGCATTTTCAATAAACAAAGTCAAGTAGATACTGTATTGCATGGCTGCGTAGAGCTTCACTCACTGTGTAAAGAGACTGTAAAGATGGAGTCCTTTTCACTGGCGCAAGGCCTCTGTGTGTGGGACTGGCTGAACTGCAGTGGGCACCGGATGAACACAGGTGCTCCATGCTGTTGGAGCGGTTACCCTTCACCAGCTTTCCCACAGTGTTCAGTCCCATCGCTGAAAAAAAGCGATGAAGGGATAACTTGGGTCTCCCTTCTCTTTCCACAACTCTCCTAAAATAGAAATTAAGGAAGAATGCTGATTATAATTTCAGTGATTATAAAGAGGATATGCTCACAAGAAATGTTTTAAACATTGACCAATCACTAATCCCTGGGCGTAGAGAAATGTTCAGCCAATCTTTGCCAGCTTTGCCAGCAGGTTTCAGCTCCATACTTGCTTAATGGTATCTGAACAAGGCAGTGGGCTCAAGTCATCATACTTTACCCATCTTCCTTAAAAAATGAGAAGCAACTCATTGCTGCTTCTGGGGATGAATAACTGTTGCCAGCTGAAATTTAATGCCCCACATTTTTATAATCCAATAGGAGGCTCAGGCCTGTTTGCTTAGTTACATCCAGGGAGTGACTTTTTTTTCTGAAAAAATCTGAAGAGCAGGCTGGAGAACGTCATTCCCCCCAACCCAGCTTTCTTTAAAAACATCACTCTTGGTTGAACACCAGACATCTGATGAATATAATGTATATACATCACAAGAGATTGCCTCAAAGTGCGTCTTCTCACTGGACACTGAATGGGAATTCCATGAATTTTGAACCAATACTTTATTACCTGAGTAAAACTACAGGGTTTAGTGTTGAAATCTGGGACGTGAACTGTTCTTCCTCCCAGAGGACCAAAACGGTATTACTTCCATGAGACTATGAAAGCAAAGTGATGAGATCAATTCCCTTCAGAGTTGACTAAATATGGGTTGTCTGAATCACACCAACCCTGAGAATTTACTCAAAAAGGCATTGAGAGCCTACAACCAGAGAAAGCTGGTTTCTTTGTGATCTTCGTCACAATTTTGAAGCTTCAGAAAAACGTATGTCTCAGGGAAGAACACTGAAAATTTTCCATGTCAATTTAAATGACTGAACCCAGGACGCAAATCATTCTGAGCAAGTCTTTTCAGGAATCTGGCACAATGTAAAGGCCTGTTTCCAAGTATGGTGTCCCCATTTTCCACATCTCGAGAAAAGATAGGTGTGACAGTTCATCAAGTGGCAACACAATGCACAGACGTAGAGCCTGTGGGTTTTCACTGAGCTCCCATTGTCAATTATTGCACATAATGTCAATGTGACACAGTATTGATATTATGTGGCTAAGCTTGAGGAATGCGTTTGGGTAGTGTGAGGAAACCCATGCAAGCACCTTACCTAGAAACAACACAGTCATCCCAGTGTATTTCTGCTTTTCTGTGTTCTGCTCTCAGGAGTTCAGCCCTCAAGTCTTCTGCCTTGGAAATAGCCAGAGATCTCAGAGCTGGATGGCTTTCTGAGGAAACAGGGACTGCATATGTGCCTTTGGGATCCCTGCATGTGCCCGTACTTGCTAAATGAAACATATGAATAACCAAACCAGTTATGTTTAACCAAACCAGGTTGCCCCCACAATCCAAAAAAACATGCGTGAGTTAATCGAATGATCTAAATTCCCCTTGGGTGAGTGATTGTGTGTGTTGGTGTGATTGTGTGGGGGTGTACCCCCGCCTCTTGCCCGATGTGAGCTGTGAGACCCTCCCGACCATGAAAGGGAATAACTAATGAAAGGGAAAATTAATGAATTAATAAAGTTAGAGTTGTCCGAGCTAACTTACTTGTGATTGGGCCACCTGCAGAGTCCCATATTGATAAAGCCTGAATGTCTGATGAGCAGTACTTGAGAGAGGATGGCCTGCTACATGCCGACAGTTTGGAGGTGACTGGCTCGTTGGTTGGTATGCTTTCGTGACATGAAGCTCCATTCAGATTCGGATCAATGTGGATCAAACGGTACTGAACTGATGGCAGCAGCTTGACCACCTTTTGTCCAGACAAGCAGCTTTTGGAACTAGACTTCAGAGCTGATTTGATTGGTAGTGGTTGAGGATAGTCCCTGACAGGATTGGTGAACTCTTTATTCTCAACATCTGGGGAGACTTCTATGGTAGCTTGTATGGGCATTTTTAGAGCTTCAGAAGTTTTTTCCTCTAGACTTGATCTGGTTTTGGAGTTTCTTCTTTGAGTCCACAGGTCCTGATTTCTAGCATAAGGACCATTGCTAGTTTCAGCTCTGCTTTCCCCTTTCCTGCTCCTTCTTCGAAGTTTCCCAAAAGCTGAAACACTCTTACCAGCACCTCCAACACCTCCCTGTCCCTCCACATCTGCCAGATTACCACCTCCAGTGAGAGTTTTCATTATGGTGGGGTGAGTGGTTTGGTTACATGATTGGGGAAGGTTTATCCGACGAGGTACTGCTTTCTCCCTTGGATCCATTGCACTGTGTGCTTGCTTAGACTGGGAATCTTTGGCCTGTAAGCAGCCTATGAGGCTTCCACAGGCTTCACATGTTCTTAGTATTTCATCTTTTGGCACCATGGCAGCAAAACAGTCCCCCTCTTTTGTTACAATGGCCATGGGTATACCAGTTATATTTACCCAGTTTACTGCTGCCTCCCCACTCTTCTCCTTAATGTTGTTCTGCGGTTCTCCCTTAATATGTTTGGTGGAGATGGATTCCTCAAACACCACTGGCCCACGTTCACGTACCCGTTCAAGGTAACGCCGTTCTGCCTCCTTTTCAGACTCATCTTCAAAACGAACTCTTGTTGGCGACTGACCATATCTTTGTGAGCGCAAGCAATGTTCCTGGTTCCTTCCTCTGAGATCTGGAGACTGAAGGGCTGAATTCACATCTTCTTGAGCTGCGATAAGAACGGTATTGTGTAGTGTAGATGACACACCAACTGTGAAGGGCTCCCTATAATACAAAAGGTTGAGAATACACCTGTTATCTGTGCAGAGGTGCCATTTGTGAACAGGCAACGTAGGCATTGCTTATGACCCTAGACCAGATGGGGGCTCCAGGGGCTGACCAACTTTGAATAACTATGACACATGCAGCTGTGGAGGATTTCCTACAGTAATCTCACGCCAACCTCCCAGGCAACAAGTGCATCCCGTGTGTGATCGTAACATAAACAAACAAACAAACATATCGCAATATTACAATGAGGCAATGTTTTTTTTTTTTTGGTAGTTAGAAAAGAAGGCAAAAGAGAAAATGAAAATTGAGTCAAATTGATGAATAGCGCAGCGTGTGAGCCCTCCTCTGTTGTTTCTGTGGTTAGAGTCAGGAATGTTACAATAGTGTAAAGGATTTAAAAAACATTAAACAATAGCGTCTTATTAGTTGTGTTTTATTACCATCTAGTGGTCATTTAAAGACATGGAATAGTGTGTTTTCTTTAACTTTAGATCTTAAAGTTCTTAAATCTACTTATCATTCTTCTTATATTATCATTTTATTTAGACTTATATACTTAGCACATTTTAGTGTTTTGTCAGTTAAAGGTAAGGCAAAATGGGTTTGTTGTTGAGAGGGAGGAGGAGAAAAACTTAGAGCATGCTTTAGTACCGCCCAAAGAGGAAGGTAAATCTAAGAGACGTTTCTCTCTCTCTCTCTCTCTCTCTCTCTCTCTCTCTCTCTCTCTCTCTCTCTCTCTCTCGGCGCTCTTCCACGTCCTCATGATAGCTTGTGCGTACGATACCAATAATGCATTGATTGTATTATATATCTATTTTATTAAAAGGTATTTTATTAACACAATTCATTTATTAGCCATATACAATATACTATTACAGATAAATTCGCATTTAGAGAGCAGCTGAGCAAGGTATTATTTCCCCTTATTGCTAAGTTGGCAAAGACTGGACAACTTGTCCTTCTTGGTGGTATAGTGATCTGCAGGATACATAACATTCTGCTGCACAATGGACAGTCTTGTGCTGAAGGAGTGGAGACACCGGCTTAAGGTGTCTCCTACGCCTTCTCTAAATCTGGAGTTCATCCATTCTTCCAAAAGTCTGAATGCACGTCAATCTCTGTGGTCCCAGTTTCATGTTTAGAATTACTTTTAGAATCACTTTGACACATCCTTATGCTTCAAACTTCAGCTACATTTATGAGCATCTATCTTTATACATCTAAATTAGAACAGCATCCTTCCTCACTATATTTTCATTAAATTATCAAGGCTATTTTAATGATCTGCTGTGAGGCTCAGTTGTAAAATGAAACTGTTAAAAGTGTAGCGAAGACTTACAATCCTTCCGTATGTCCAAGAGTGAGGGATTCACTCTGAGAGCTCTGACTGCGGGCTTTGAATCGAGCTCTCTCTAAAAGACGCTTTGCTTGCTCATGGCGTGGACTAAGGGTTACTTCGGATGTGGGGATCAAAGGTCTGTACACAACAAAAAGAAAGAGATTACATCCAAGGATATGTTTTTCAAACTGGTAATTTGTATGTGGACTTTGCACAATACTTATCACAAAACAGAATCCAAACTAACAAATATAATGGTGCTGGTCGTATAAGTATAATATCAAGAAAAAGTTTATTTATTTCAGTCATTCAATTCAAAAAGTGATATATTCATTGATTGCACACAGACTGATAAAGCTCATGTGTTTCTTTTTTATTTTGATGATTCTAACTGACAACTAATGAAAATCCCAAAATCAGTGTCTCAGGAAATGTGTCCCTGCAAGTCCACTCACAACCTTGATCAAGTTCACCTGAAAGCACTGTCGTCAAACCCCACAATAACTACTCCAACTCCCAGAAGCCTGGTATCCATCATCAATGTCCTTCTCTTGTGTGTTTACTTCCTGGACTCCCGCGCTGCCTTTCCTTGATTTACCTCTTTTGTGTTTACCTTTCAGACCTTGGAGACTTGTTTGGGGTATTCCTATTATGTTGAGATCCCCACCGTCGGCTTGGACATCAAGTTGAATTCCTATAGTTAGCACCCTAGCCGTTCTGCTCCCTTGCATGGTGATGTATGCTTTGCCTTGGATACCCATCTGTTACCTCATGCTTACTTGCTGGATAATACTCAACTTCCAACAACCTCCCAGTCCAGTGCAAGAGAACACCTCTGCAGAAGCTCAGTAGATCTCTTGGTGAATAAGTGGAACCTTTCTTTATGAATACATTTCAAGAATCTTCAAGAGCGAAATTCATTGAAGTATGCACTGTAACCTTTTATTTGCTATGTCGTCGTCCTGGCGCATGTGTACGGTCACTCAGATATGTGACAGTACGATGAACCAAACTGAATTTCCCTTGCCATTATGTCCAAGCCTACACCAGTGACAAGTGACATACACAGTGCATGTATTTTTGGATACATGTCACAGGAATTATCCATACACAAACAGATACTATGATATTCCTAAGGAGAGGATACCCAAGCTAACTATATGATTGTGCCACTGGTCTGGAATACTTTCGCAGAAAATATTGCACATTAGCCAGCGCCTCTCCACTTCCTCTGTTCAGTCCAGAATAACCACCACCATGACCAAAACTCTTGATGTTCAAGATCAAACTCCATAACCCATGCAAATTAACTAATAACAACTAACTCCTGCTGAATGGCTAAGAAGGATCTAAGATCTACTGTCGGCTCCTGGGTCACCAAATCTGCTACTGTGCCACTAGACCACCAAGGGGCTGGTGATTTGCACCTTATCCAAGATCCCAGTGACCTTATCCCCTAATAACCTCACTTCTCAAACCTATGCTCTTACTAACAGGACTCAGACCCTACAACGACAATCACCATCTAAATTCTCAAATTAATTAACCCTATCCTGTTCCGTTATACACGCCATTTAGAAGCACTTTGGAAAGCTTGCATATCCACCAAACTAGATCTGAATTGTGATGAGTGCAAGACCACATTCATCACACCCTCTGGACAATAATTGGTTATGCTGTATGGATTATCAATCAGTCCCTCTGACCTTCACGTGGTAGTATACATTGACGACATATTGAACCCGAAAATGTGAACATTTCCTGGGCTACACCACAAATAACACAAGAGTAGCTATGAATTGTGACAAGGTTGCAGCAATAAACGACTGGAAATTACCCAAGATGAGATTAAAGAACTCCAGAGATTCCTTGGCTTTGCTAACTTATATTATTGTAGATTTATCAAAGGATTCCGCATCATTGCCACACCTTTAACATATCTTTGAAAAGGAAAGAGCAAAACTCTCTAATGGACCGAAAATGCCAAGAATGCCTTTGCAGTGGAAACATTGGCTGGAAATAGTTCCTTTTCTAGTAATAGTAATAGTCCTGACCAACCATAAGAACATACAAGAGGCCAAACGTCTCAATCCCAGACCGGCACACTGAAACATTTTCTTCTCTTTATCTTTCGTTCCCAGAACCAAATACATTTGTGAAGAAATCCTCTCTTGTATCCTGCCAGAATCCATCATCCTAGCTCCTGTTCAGTGGAATATATGTAATTCAATTAAAGAAAACACAAGTAAAAAAGAAATACCACCCAACCAACCAGCAGGAAAAAAGTACATACCTCCAAGATTCAGAGAAGAGCATATTCAAGATATCCATGCTGCACCTTCATCACGAAAAACATCAAGGAAAAAAGCAGACAATCGACCTAGTCCAAAAGAAATGCTGGTGGCCTTAATTACACTTCAAAGATAGAAGTAGTCTAAGGATGCCAAATCCTTTTCCTTCCTATCCCTAATTGTTTATGGTCACACATAGGTATAGACACCAACCTCCCTTCATCCCAAGGAATGATCTGTGTGTTTGTTGGAGTAGATCACTTAAATTCATCCTCTAGGAACCTTGGTGTTACATAAAACTTCACAGTCAGAGACTAAACACACGACAGAGAACTAAAAGCTAACTTATATTCATAAAGTGCATCAGCCTAGTGCAGGGGTGCTCACACTTTTTCAGCTTGCGAGCTACTTTTAAAATGACCAAGTCAAAGTGATCTACTCTCTACAAAAATGTAAAACACCAAACAACAAACAATTATTTTCAACTTTATTGAGAATTGACAAAACACACATAATAATTAACTATTTACATTTTTGTAATAACCTGGGTTTAATTTGGTGACTTGCACTGAATTTAATCATTAGAACAGTTGTGTGTATAGAGTGATTTTTATGGGAGCAATTGAGCTTTGATCCAAATAATCAAGAATAAAAATGATGCTTTGATGAAAAAAATGATTACATTTGCAGACGGTCCCTAAGCGATTCCATGTCAGCGGGTTGCTCATAGACGGTAATGTGTTTCTGCGAATGCCGAGGGAAACTTGTTTTGATAAAAAACGTTTTGTAGTTTGTCCGCTACATAACACAGATTAAAAATAGGTATTATTTGTTTACTAAGAACATTCTGGTCTCGAGCTATTGAGCAGAGAAAACCGAATCCGTGAATCTGCAGATAACTTTACTGAACTGTGACGGGATGGATGATATTGTTTCAATTTCACACCGCGATCGACCAGTAGCACCTCCGTACGTAATGTGCACCCCTGGCCAAGTGCAAGCAGTGCTGCAACATAACAACAGTAAAAACATCAGAAATAAAACAGTGGAAATAAACAGTAAAAGAGCAGGTAAAATGACATATTATAAACCTGTCTAAAAAATGAAAGTTTTAAGGCTGCCTTTAAAATGACCAAAATCTGGACAATTCTATATATCCACAGGCTTGTCCCAGAGGAAGGGGGCAGCTGCACTAAAAACACAAGATCCCTGAGATGATCTATTCTAGAGGGTTTGGTCAAACAGGAAGGCATTACAGAAGTTTAGTTCTGTGTGCTGATGGCTTGTGGGAAAAATCTGTTGCAAAGCCCGAATGCTCTGGAACCTCTTTCCTGACGGTATGAACTGAAGTTTGTGAGGGGGGTGTAGGGGGTTGCAGCGAGTGGTGTAGATGTCCATGACAGAGGAAAGAGAAACTCTAATGATCTTCTCAGCCGTGCTCACTATCAGAACAATGCAGTTCCCAAACCAGGCAGTGATGCTCTCAATGGTCCCTCTGTGGAACATGGTCTGGACAGGAGGTGGTAGATGGGCTTTCCTCAGGAAGTAGAGACGCTGCTGGGCTTTTCAGCTGATGGAGCTGGTGTTGAGTGACCATGTGAGGTTCTCGGCCAGTTAAACACAGATGAACTTGGTGTTCCTAACAATCTCCAAGGAGGATCCATCAACGGTCAGTGGTGAATGGTCTCTCGTTGCTCTTCTAAAGTCTTTCGTTTTATCAATGTTCAGAGACAGGTTGTTGGCTGTACACATGGCTGTAAGATGATGCACATCCTCTTCATATGCCGACTCGCATTCACCCCCCCCCCACGGTCGTGTCATTGGCGAACTTGATTTGTGATTTGAGCTGTGCATTGCTACACACCTGTGAGAGATGTTGTCTGGACCAGCAGACTTTCATAAGTTAATTCTGCATAGAGTCTTCCTCACTTCAGTCTACGCACCTCAAACGATACGTAGAAGTTGTTCAGCAGATCTGGGAGGGAGGCTTCACTGTCACAGTGGGTGACACCTGAATCCCCTGCCACATGGGCCAGCTGTCTCTGCTGTCCTCAAAGTGATCATGGATCTTTGTCCCCTGCTCAAAAGGCAGAGTAACTGGATTTAAGCAGTGCACGCACCTTAGCAGACATCCACGGTTTCTAGGGCATGTGTTGAAAGATTTGGAGCTGGTCACTCCTCAGTGCACATGCTGATGCTGACATGCTGATGGTCACTGTAGACTTGTACTCCTCCAATTTAATGGTGTCACCATAGGTTTGCAGCGTCCCTAGCATGTCCCAGTCAGTGCACTCAAAACAGTTCTGAAGAGCAGAGATGGCTTCTGCTGGCCATGTTCTTACTAGAATTTTATGTTCGCACAGACACTGAATTTTCAAAAAAAGAATTTGTTTTCATTCATTGTTGGTTATAATCATCAAATTAAAAGGAAATAAACGTATCAGTCTGAGTGGAATGAATGCATATATCATTATTCACCTTTTGAATGCAATTACTGACATTTTTCTAGTTTTTAATAGTGAAAACATGCTTTACCTGTAGTTTAACATACTCTCCTTGGCAATAATGGCTGACTCCCAGTTATGTGGTATGTTGGGAGGTAAATCTAAAACAGAGTATTGAAGAACACTGGTCACGTGGGTGATCACTTCAAGTAAAGTAAGGCAAATAGCATTTGAAACACTGCTCATTTTTCATGGTTATTCACTTACAAAGTGCAGTCCTGTATCCTTCCATATTTTCTTTTTTTTTTGACATTGTGCTTATCACAGTACAAACAATTTGTTGCCATTTTTCAGAGCTTTAAACAAAATAAAACCATAATGGCACCTCCTAAAGTACTCTGAGTTTTTGTTTTGCTTAAGATTATACTATAAAATTGAGCAGATGGAATGGGAGGATTCCATTGAAGAAGTCAGTTCCAATAATAATGTAATGCTTACCAATAATAATGTAATGCTAATGATATCTTTCTGTAGAGATATCAACTGTAATTGCTGAAGATCTGGAAGACAGTTAATATAAATCAATGGGCAAGGTATCAAGTGAAGCTCTTGTTCCCTGAAGGAGCGAACGGAGAAGTATGTTGAATGGTCAACTTGAGCGGCCAACCCACTCCAACCATTTTGTAATGGCCCACTTAAATATTCCTCCATTCATCTTCTTTCCTGCTTAATCCCTTTCGGAGTCACAGGGGTCTGCTGGTGCATGGACAACTCGCCAGTTCATTGCAGGGCAACACACACATTCACATCTAAGGGGAATTCAATGAACCTGAATATACATAGTATAGTTTTACTGTATAGTTTTTATTGTTTATAGTAGTTTTTTCTATTTTTTTTAAATATATTCTAATCTATTTCTTTTATTTTACTTATGCATACTTCACTTTATTATTTATTATTTAGTACGTGTTCTTTGTTTTGCACCATCGCCAAAAAAAAATCCTAGTCCTTGAAACTTGTTTCACTGACCATGGCAATAAAGATGTTTATGATTCTGATTCTGAAAAAAAAACATCATGCATGTTTTGGGATTGTGGGGGAAACCAGAGCTCCTGGAGGAAACCTACGCTAGAACAGGGAGAACATGCAAACTCCTTCAAGGAGTTTCGAACCGACAACCATCTAACTGAAATACCAGTGCTACGCTTGCCCACCATGCTGCCCCTATGAAAAACAAAAAGCAAAAAGCAGGTGCAGGTGTTCTGTGGTGCTTAAGGAGCCTCACCCTCTCCTGAAAGACTTAGAACTCATGACCTTTATGTGGCAAGTCAATGATGCAAGTGGCAAAAGGAAATACATCACCATTTCCTTCTTCAGAGGACTAGGTGTTGAGTCGTAAATGACTGATTGATGTTCCTTGTCAGTCGTTCACTCCAATGTATGATTGACTATGGGAACAAACCAGCGCTCCTGAAGTAGACATGAAGCTCCTTCTACCTCAGGCTTAAAGTTCTAGATGCTTTTAAAATGGGGAAGTTGCTTCTTAACTTGGAGGAAACCGGGAACCATCCAAGGCATCGGATCTGCAGTGTACATCGGCAATGTAATCTGCAGTTGCCCTTGGCACAGTGCTTGACTTGCAACCACTTGTCAACCACACACCACTCTGAAGGCAACCAGTAACCCTAGGCACTCTAGTCTAAGGCTCTTCCCTTGGTTGACCTGTAAACCCAATCAACCGAGGTGCCAAAGCACCCTGTCCCCATGGGGTATCATTCACAATGCTTTTCAATGAACAGTTCATTTGATTCACGTGTTCACATGGAATTTCACACAGCATTGCAGTGACTTTTATGTGTTTTGCAGTAATATTACGAAAGATTTTTTGTATTGCACTTGGCGTGCACATTTTTCAACCCAATCTGGATGTTTTTGAAGCATCAGAAGCAGTTTTTAGTTTGTGTTGATTATCAAAAAATGCTTGTAAGCTTTAATTTCCTCTATTTTTACATTTCACTCGGTTTTGGGGTCTTTGTCATAACCGTTTGCAAGTAATCTTTATAGGGAATTAAGGAAATAAATATGTATGGTTTTTGTTCAAAGAATTGTTTTGTTTAGTAAACAAGACTCAAAAGGACCAGGTCACCAAAATGAACTTCCCATCACAACTCTGCTCTTGCTCATAGTGAACTGATTGGGTTTGTTCACAAGTAAAACATGCAAATAATCCAGGTTTGAAGGGTTTATTAAATGGAAACTAACTTGTTTCTAGGTGAGAAAATTATTTTTCCAAACAATAACATGGAAACTAATTAATTAAAAACCAAAGTAGGTGATTTTTATCTTAAGTTATTCACCATTGAGCTCTACCCGTGTAGAAAATAGCAGATCTCTCATTTCTTTGTAGGTGGGAAATCTTGAAGTCAGGAATGTAACAAATATTTATGTTCCCCACAATAGTGGCTTTAAAATCAATATCCAACGACTGTAATGTTCACCACAAGAAGGATGTAAAGTGCAAGATGACGACTATTACTAACCCACTGAACCATTATCCTGTACATAAAAGCTCATCTTATACAATAATTCTGGGCACCAAGCTCATAGATTTCATCCGGTATTACACCATTTACTCCAATGCATAGCTCTCCTGCAAACCCCTCCCCCACGTTTGTAATCACGTCTACAGACAGGCACATCTGCTCAGAGAGATCATATTAACTTGCATTTAAGCTCACAGCTGACTAATGCTGTTTGAATCATAAACACTCAAAGAAGGTAAACTGAAATTAACAACGCTACAGAGGGGGACAGCGGAGAATTACAAGTACTCCGGTTACTAGAATTGATTACTTTTTTTGTACTTTTTAAAATTTGTACTTTTACTTTTAGTACATTTTTACTGTAATAAAGTACTTGAGTACAAATTATTTTATGAAAAAATACATAAATGCGGCAGCATGAAGGCGCAGTGGGTAGCACTGTGGCATTCCAGTTAGAAGGTTGCCGGTTCGAGGCTTGCATGTTCTCCCTGTGCTTGCGTGGGTTTTCTCCAGTTCCGCCCACAATCCCAAAAACATGCGGTTAGGTTTATTGAATAATCTATCCAGAGTGTACCCCCACCTCTCGCCTAATGTGCGCTGGAGATAGGCACCGGCAGACCCCCGTGACCCCAAAAAACGGGAATAAACGGGTTAGAAAATGAATGCATACAATAATGCAACAAAAGTGGAAAAACAGTCCTGGCCAGTGGTGTAGTGGACGGTGCACAGGACATATAAGCGCGGTTGGGCAGGGCAATGCAGGTTCAAGTCCCGAGCCTATTGTTTTTCCCGTCCCACCCCATTTTTTTTCCCGTCCCGTCCCCACCCTACTGTCCTGTCTGTTCAAAAAAAAAATGAAAAAACAATAAATATATATATAAAAAAAAGTGTGAAAAGGGCAGTGCACCCCAGGAATTCCCTGCACCGATGCACACTTTTTATACTATTTCATAACAGTGATAGAGGCGGTTAAAACAGTTGGCTTTTTCTAGCTGAGCTTGCCAGTCAAGAAAGTAGTATCTTACAAAACATTCAAAGCAAACATGTGAAATCGTATTATGGTCAGCTTTTATTTCCAGTAGCTCATATCTAAGTTTATATAACTGCTTTTAATTCATGTTTAGTATTAACTTTTACATTTTTAGCAAGAGTGTCTACACTACGAAATGTTTTGTAATTTATCAATTTCCTATAATTTCAACCAAATAAATGGAGATACGGTTTTGTGCCAAATGACTGCTAGCATTGACTGTAGCTACACAAACAAATCCAAATTGCTTTGCAGCAACGGTTCAATGGAAATTTTCTAAAACTCAATTTTGTTTTTAAACAACCTGGTCAGTTTTCATGTTTCATCGATCAAAAAGAAATGGCCAATGGTTCGAGATATTTATGTCGATGTATTTACATTTTTCAAACTTTAATAATGTGTCTTTAAAAAAAAAATCAAAGTTACATTTTAATTTTAACTATTTATTAACAGATGAAACAAATAAATAAACAAGTAAAAGTAATTTATACTATATACAGTATGGAGTACAAATGCACTTGCTCTGATCA
Organism: Danionella cerebrum; assembly: GCA_007224835.1. Taxonomy (NCBI): domain Eukaryota; kingdom Metazoa; phylum Chordata; class Actinopteri; order Cypriniformes; family Danionidae; genus Danionella; species Danionella cerebrum. The sequence continues at coordinate 38,171 of SRMA01026011.1, read as the reverse complement.
TAGAAAACCAAGGAAACGAGACAAAATTTTTCTATTGTTGAAAATAATTGTTGGACTTTTTAAATGTTTAAAGCCTCGGAATTTTCTCTTGCTTAGCTTTTGTTACATTTGAGTAACCAAGTTTTTCTTTAGATCACTGGGCATTATCGTAGCTGCTCAGGAGAAACTTTTGCCCATGGTGCGAAAACAAGAGATGGGGCATAGCCTTTCCAGTAAATGAATTTGTCATCTTTTCAATGTGTTTATAACAAATTTCTTACCATTTTTCATCACCTTCTGTTGTTTATACTGTCCTTCTGGATGCATCAAAGTTGTAATTTCAGTGGCTTTGCCTTGGCATTTGTTCAGGTATGACCTGTTCATTTGAACTTTCTCTGCAGCAGACAAAGTCCCCCCTCTTGAGCACACAGTCTCCCAGCTGTCTGCCTTCCACAGCCCACCAATAGAATCCACTTGTGTGGTATTCTTCTGGAAACACCGTTCAAAAGCACTCTCCAAGCTGTCGGACCTTTGCAGCTCCTTGTGAACAACTGCTCCAACCGTCTTTAGTCTTGGTTTTTGTTGTGCAGGCTCTTCTACGGTCAACTCCACATCTTTTTGAGGAGACACAGAGGAGGAGTCCTCTGAATTGAGAATTAGTGTCTCTGGCCTTGCCACTCTCCAAAAGCCCTTTGGGGGGGCCCAGTGCCTCGGAGAAGATGTCACTGACTTGAATACTATGTCTCCCTGTGGCTCAGCAGCACAACCTGGTGCCTCCAGGGAGGGGTTTTGAATCCCACTTTTGTTGTAGATCAACTTTTCTTCTTGAAACCCTGATTTGGGTTCAGACTTGGCACTCATGTTGCTCTGTTCTGTGTCATCTGCTTGACCCTGGCTCAAGACTTCATGGGTTGTGTTTTTCTTCAACGTCTCTTGGGTGGAATACTCAGATAGCAGATCATCATTTTCCAAGCCTTTTAACTTTCGCTGGTTGACAGCTTTCACCTTTGATTGCAAGGCAGAAACTGCTGAACTTGAAGCTTGGGAGCAGGCAGAAGATCCTTTGGATTTAAATGCATCATCAGTTTCACTTTTAGGGACATCCTTTAATTCAGCATCTTGGAGTGCCACACTCATTGTACGCTCAACAACAGGGGCATCTTGTATTTTGTCCATTCTGCAGTAAAGAACATATGGTGGTAACCAACATTTAAAAAAAAACTGACTATACCTTTTTTGAAAGCCACATTTAAAGAATTTTAAGCGTGCTGTGCTGTGGTAGAGGCTACTAACTCGTGGTCCAAGTCCTCACCATGGACAGTGGTAGAGGATGGGGTTTCATGCGAGGTATAAAACATTATTTCAACCTGAAAGTGCTTTGAAACATCACCCTATAAACTGACAACAAATGAATAACAAGATAATGCTACGCAGTTTAAACATTTACAAAGCAGCCTTTGTAATCTAGGATTAACAATGTTTCGGTCATGTTTTTTTGTTCGCAGTGCAAAAAAAGAATGGCATCCACTGTAGCTGAGTTTAATTTATTTCTCCTGGCCTGCAGTGCCCAGGCAGCAGAGCTGAATGTGCGCTCGCTTGATGCTCTTGTGGCTGGGATACAGAGAAACATTCTTAACACCCGACCGGGTTAAGAGACGACGGGGTCCGCGGGTAAAGAGATGACCCACACATCACTAGTTCACAACTTTAATCGCTTATGAAAGCTGGTTCCATCTGTGGGCAGGATTCTCTCTGTTTGACATTAACCCATAGTAGATCTAATTTATATGGTCCAAGTGATCTGACAGCTCTGTTCGGTTTGTATATGGTGAGCATTTCTTTTAAGTATTTTGGTCCTTATTTCATGACATATGAGAAACAGAACTTTTAAACCTAATCTTAGTGTCACTGGCAGCCAGTATAGAGACCTGGGAATTGGTTAAACCCAACTGAAAACTGCCCATGTGTTCAAATAAGCTCAAAAACACATCATGTTGATTAGATACATTCTAAAAGAGACCTATAACTTCGCAGAAGAGTATTGTCTACGTTTGTGTATTGTCTTTTTCAAGAGTGGCTGTAGGGAATTTCGGGAAAACTATCAGAAAGAAGAATATCTCATTTCTCTAACGCCAGGTACTATCTGCACTTAAGAACCGTTTTAAAGAAAGCTGTCGGTAGAGTGTCAAGACAGCATGTCAATGTTTAAGGCTCTGAATTATCTCCTCTAAGACTTTACCACCAATTAGATTAAAGTTGCACATTAATATATTCTCAGCAATACATGAGGAAAAATTACAACATACACCTTTAAATTATACAAATTTGAACCGTGAATACAACGAAATTACCGGTAGATGCGTATAAACTGTTTTTAAAGCAAAATAATTGTGATTTTCACAATCATCTGTAAAAAATAAAAAAAACATTAAAATCCGTAAAATGTACAGTAAAGCGGATGCAATGGTGTTAAACCAACTTTTTTGGTAAAGTTCTGGCAACCACAGCTGCCCGTATTTTTACCGTAAAATTTACGGTTTATTTTTTACAGTGTGGTAAGAATAACCTGTGGGTTGCCTTTTAGAGCTATACTCAAATATTCAAAATATAAACAGTCTCCTATTCATAAATTATTTTAAAATCTCTGTATGCATTGAAATTTATACAGAGAGAGAGAGAGAGAGAGAGAGCGCCAGAACATACATGGATGCTCACCACTATGCCGCTCCGTGTTGAAGAAATGTGTTCTAAATATAGTCTAGTAAATAAAACTGAAAGTGGAAACGCATGTCCGTGTAAACTATAAGCGATAAGATGAATAGAGTTGTCGTCCCATTGAATGGCCACTTGTCACACTGTCAGTTGTGTGAGAATGTGGCTTAGCTGAAATCCCTTGTAACGCCACTAATCTAGAGCGATTACTGCAGGGAAATCATCCTGACATTCACAAAAATGTACACATTGATATATTTGGCCTGCACAAATTTTCATGGGAACAGATTTTGTCTGTGTCTCCAGCAAACACTCACTAATGATCCTCTTTTCACATATTTTTCACCGATACACTCACCAAATAGCAGTTCTCTTGTCTGATTTTCAAGTATTGACTTTTTTTTCTTTTCAGTCAAACAATTTTAATGGTTGTAGTTACCCTTGCACCTTACATTTCTGGAATTTCTTATATTTTATTTCATTGTCAGCATAAAAAAAAAAAAACCTTAATCAAGAGGGGCTGTGCAAGTACATCACAAATGCACTGAGCGACATTTCAGACTGGCTAGCGATTAAAAAAAATGTAACTACAAATCTAATGTCTTTTGCAACATCGTTCTGGTTGACTGAAAAGTTGTCTGTCTGGTTTCCAATCGCAATGAGCCTGAGCAGGAGCCTGCTACCGTGACGTGTCTTCAGCCGGAAGGTGGCTCTTTATAACAAAGTATTAAGCAGTGAAATGTAAGATAATGCACATATTTTCAGCATTCCTGTATGTGTGCGTTTTTTTCCACCCTCACACAACATCCAATTTTGTTTCATACAAAACACAGTAACTCAGATTTTCTTTTTTTAATGTTAATTTCTTGAGGCTCAAGCTACAACAAAAATAATCTGAAGCCGTGTCTAGTTGAAAATCCCAGAGCTTCATTTACAGTTACCTTTCATTTTATTTCATTCATCCCATTCCCATTGTGTTTAGTATTATTTCATTTTGCATTTTGAAGGAATAGTTTGGTAATGTTCCTCACAATATATTTTCAAAAATCGTTTATGTATATATGTATGTAATTTTCTATGTAAAATAATTTTTCAAAATTGGGCTATGGATTCCAAACATTTGTATGGGGTGGAAGTAATTCTGCAGCCGTCCACAGGGGGGCCATGTGAGGCACACTTGTGTATTTCATAAACGTCACGTGGGTTTTATGCAAATATGGCCATTTAGCAACTTTTCGCTGCTTTTGGGCCAAAATTGGGAGTAAAAGCCAATCTCAATCTCAAATTAGAAAGAAAACCAACAATAAACGTGTGTTCATACAATCATAAAAAAAAAGCACCACACCTTTTTATGGGATTTTATACTTTAGTTTATACTTGTCTAATGTTACCACCTCTCATAATAAATTCTCCAAAATTACTCAAAAAATTCTATTCTCCAGCATTTTAAATTTCCTTACTTTAGGAAATCTGTTCCACAGTTTCATTAGTTATTCACTAGAGGACATTCCCATTCCCATACTGGGTAAATGTTTTATTCTGATATTCTCATTAACAACAAAGATCCATTTCAGTTTATGTTTAATAAACACAGAACTGCCATTTTGTCACATGCATTAATGCAATCCCAATGCATTTAGTAAATCAGAATAAGTTTAATAATGTAAAGTTTAGAGTAAAAATAATATTTAAAACTAAAATAGGACAAACTTCAATGTAAACTTTGGAAAAATTAGATTACAGTCTGATATAAAAATGAACACAGTACCACATTCAGATCTATTTTGTGATAATTGTACATATTCAGGTTTTCTCAAATATACCTCCACAAATATTTTTACATTCAAAAGTTTTCCAGAACTATCAGGTTTCAGAAATATTCACTTCGCTGTGAGAATCAATGTGAGTTCTAATAACAAATGATAGATTTCTGGAAGAGATAAGAATTGTCAAAAGTCATTCATTCATAAATATACTAAACTGTTATTCTGAAAATATCTCACCTCAATCTTTACCCCTGAAGTCCATTTGAGTGTGTTTCTCCAGTTCAGAATCTTAAGAACACACTGTAAGAAGTGGTACTTCCGTTCCTTGGTCAATAAATGCTGCAGTGTCCAAGTCAAAGCAGTCTTAGCTGTTGAAATGAAAACGTTTTCCCATGATGCTCCACTTCATTAATGTGAACCTATGACTGCACATCCATTGTTGGAATATTTCAGTTCTAACCCATGAAAGCTCTCAATATTCATGATTGGTCTGTTAATCCCTACAGAAATAAGTCGGATTAGACAAAAATGGAAAATAAATGCGTACTTTAATTCCCATGATGCCAAGCAGAGCATTTCATTGCATAAGTTCAGCAATTCAGTGAAGAAGAATTTAGTGCTTTCAGTACTTAAAAGCCATGTGCGATAGAACATGAGTTTTGAGGGATACTTACTGATTGCAACTGTAGAAAAGATAATCTTCCTGAGAAAATGCTCTTCTGTTGACAAAAGCAAGAATTCTAGAATGTACTGGATGATTGTTTTATAATCATATCAGCGATACGACGATCGAGTTCTTGGTATGCAATGCCTCAAACAAAACTTCTTTAACCATTTGTATCCCACGTTTTGTAACAATATCGTGTCATCAACAAATATCATCAACACTGAGGGTTATTTTATTCAATCCATTGTCCAATCGATTATATTTATTTCAAACACATTTGAAGCTGTAAATAACTGTATGCTCATTGTGAATAATTAGCATATTAAAAAATACAGCAAATAAAATTAGCGTATAAAAAAAAAAATCAACATTCAGAAAGTTCTATATTCTTTATGCCTTATCTCCTCTTTGTTATGTTACCCCTTCCTCTATGTGCAGATTCATTTCATTCATATATAGTCAATGCAAAGCGGCTCATGAATATTCATGTATATTTAGTGGGACATTCACTGATATTCTTTAAGGGGAGGTGGAGACCCGAAAAGCAGTTGCCTCTGAAGTGCTGGACCCAATTCAGAAAACAAATGCAAGAGAACGGATCAACTTTGGCGTCAAGTTGTGTTTTTATGAATCTGCAACATTGCGCAAAAATAGGAGTATGCACTTTTTGGCCCAGTTTTGTACATACACAACCTTTATAAATGAGTGTGCTCTGAGTCTAGAGAAGAATTTACAGGTGAGTGATCTGGGTAAGGTGTTAGCGCTAACAGCTTACTACCGATTTCAAGTCGACGATGGAGATTGAACCCCAACTAGAAACTACACCTGTGAGCAGATGGAGACTGAAGGCAAAGCTGAGTACAGGTAAGTAGAAACTCAAGCAGAGATCGGTGGAGAACACTGGGGAGAGAGTCCAGGAAGTCACACTGGGAAGACATCGATGACGGACATGGGATACTGTGAGATGGAGTTCTTATAAGGAGAAGAGCGGGGATCTGGAGAGGCTAGTGAGGTAAGCGACTGTAGGTGAGTGAGTAGACTTATGTTAGTCTCTGGAACCTCACACAAACACTATTGAGGAGAGTTGGGAGCCCACAAGAACTCAAGAGCACACAAGGAACAAATTAAGCAACACGCACACAGTTTGTGGGACCACGAAACAGAATGTAAACTGTGAAAATGCATTTCACTGAATATGTGTTTGGGAATATGGGCATGCTTTTACAGATATGTAAGGAAGGAGTCGAAGACGTCATGTTATAATCTGCTTTCCACTTGGCTTGATACAAAATGACCTCATGCCTCCATGATGTTCTCTTTGAATATCGGTGTTTCCCCTAGCATTCAATAGGAGGGGCTCCATGCCCTCACTGAGGAAAAAATGTTTTACCATGAATAAGATCAAATTTTTCATAATTAGCAAAGTAAAAGATTGCATCTGGTAGATCAGAAGTTAATCTCTTTAATAGCAACTGAATTCATATCTAGAGGTTACTGCTCATGTTTGTAACTCAGATGCTAACAAATACGTTCTGAAGTCAATACTCCTAGATTGTAGACAACTCAAAGGAAGTTACACTATTGAGAACGTTGAAGCTGCATTTCATTACAAACGAGGAGTATATGTGATAAATGTAGTGGAAGTAGAAGTTCACATATGAAAAAAGCTTGCGATGGAAGAAGAACATGTAGTGACAGTTCCCTGGGTTCCTGTAAACTAGAACATTGTCCCTAAACTAATATTACTACACCTCCCCATTTATCTGAAATAAATGGAACAATTAGTTGATCTAAATCTGTGTGCCTTTTTTGTGTGAAATACAGCAATGCAGCTTGATGTGTTTTTGTAAATTACACAGATGCACAATTAACTAATTTACCTAGTGTTTCATCTTGTACTTTTTTTTTGTAAACTAGACCATTCTGCACCTCAAGTAATTTTTAATTTTTCACCCATTGTGAAAAAATGTGGAGATAGACACAAGCTTAATCGTATGGCCTTTAGGAATTGATTGGGTAAAGAAAATAAATGAATGACTTTGCCCTCTTGTGTTGTTTTTGTGAACTACACCTATGCTGTCGTACAAAGCAAAAAGGCAGTTATTGCAGAACTGAGAACGTTATCCAGTCTTTATGTTACTTCAAAGCTAGTCTCTTTGTACCTAGTAATCGTAATATTTGATTAGAAACTTTATAGTGATTTTGCGTTTACTGTATTCTTGGTTTGGATTATATACCAACATTGAGAAAGGCAGTAACTAAACTCTTCAAAAACTGCTTCATCACATTGTGGGCTCTGTATTTATACTATGTGGAACCTTTGTGTTCCCGAACATGGTTATACCAAATCCAAAGTATTTTGAACATTTTAAAACAATATTTTCCACCCTGAAGGTTCTTTAACCTTCTTGCATCTCGGGTGGCACAGCGCTGCAGCTGGCAGCAGTGTGGCTTTTCAGTATAAGGAAACTGGTAGAATTGTATATCAGTATAATGAAAATTGTAGAATGTAGTTTCTCTACATCTTTTTCTGAAAGCAGCAGAATCTGATGCTGTAGCAGTGATTTTTTTAGAAAGTAACAGCTCTCTGTTACACAGTGGCTGTTATGAATCTAAGTCAATTCTTTACATAAAGCATCTTGGCAATGTAGGGTTCCTCCTCAATCTTTTTTTCTTTATCTGAGTATACTCTGACCCCTCTTTTATCTAAAAAAAAACATATATTAAAACATATTTATATCTAAACACCATTGTTGGTTGTTTTTTTTAAACACAAAATTACACCTGAAAAAATATAAACAGAGAAAAGCGCATCTTTTTGACCTCAACGCCTTTTTAATCTCTGTTATTTATAATAAAAATAATTATCATGATAATAACAGTCAGTTCTGCGTATTATGAGGAAAGGGGTCAAAGAGAGCAGTTCTGTGAGTTTCAGGTGTTTGAAAAGGAAATGATATGCATCTCTTTGAGTAACTTTGAGTTTGTCTCGTCTAAAGTAGTCTCTTATTTTTCATTTTATTTACATTTTGCCACTTGAACGCAATTTTTATCACGTACAGAGCAGGGCCGGCCCTGTACATCTGGGGGCCCTAAGCAGGAAATTTTGTGGCCTTACCTCACAATGAATTAATTAAGTATTGTCCTCACAAACCATCAAACGTATACAGTATAATGTATACCCTGAAAGATAATATCCAGGCAGGAAATGAATTACTTAAATTAATTAATAGAATGTCTCCTGACCACAACCCCACCACCACCAAAATATTTAAGAATGGCACCTCTTGATAAAGGGATTTTTTTACAATTTGTGTGTACAGAAAATAGTGGTAAGAAATTAAAATAATTCAGGTTGAATGCCATTATTTACGGTACTTATTTTTATTATTTATGGTTTAACTCTTATATTGCATATTTTAAGCCTTCATTAACATTATGGATGTAGCAATAACTTTTCAACTAAATATTTAATTACCTATTTTCAATAAAGACCCACCTTAGATCTCTAACCTGACTCTAACCTCAACATGACGTCACCTTACTAAAATTACCTTGAGTTTGTCTCTTCTCTTTATCGCTCTTCTTTTTTTTCTTTTTTCTGAGACGGGAGGGTAGATTAGTTTCATTTTTGCGGTTCTAATTTACAAAATAAATAAAAATCCAGGGTGGGGTAGGTGACGGGAGCGATCGGGTGAGGTAAAGGCCATTTATATTATTATTGACAGCAGCGCGCTTTGCAATGAGATGACTCGACCATTGGTTTGTGGGGGCCCCCTAGCGGTGGCGGGGCCCTAAGCAGCCGCTCAGTTCGCTTACAGCAGTGGTTCTCAAAGTGGGGGGGGGGGGGCACTGCAGGGGGGCGCAGATCTTTAGCAGATGAGAGGAAAAGTGAAAATAAACATATATAAATATATATAAATATAACTATTAAATATATATTAAATATATATACATACAACTTCAGCCATGAATAGAATGACATTTCTCTTTTCCATGGTTAATACATTGTCATTTTTAGCCCTTTTGTTTTCTTTGAAGCTTAAATTTTTTCTCTACTTCAGTCTTTTCTTTTATTTGTTTGACTGCCTCGGCGTATGTTATTCCTTTTGTTTGACGTCTTGTATTTTTTCTGCTCTTCTTACAGCCTCTGTAAGCCGCACTGTGATCCCAACCACTATTGCAACATTTTAGTACAGCATCTTTTTCACATTTGCCGTATTCATGTTCACCAGCACATCTACGGCACCTTGTTTCCCTTTACATATATCTGCTGCGTGTCCAGATTTTTTGTCAATTGAAGCATCTTAAAGGGGGAGGGATGAATGGTTTTACTTGGTAGCACTATTTGGTAGGTTTTCTTGTTCAAATAGGATTAAAACTGACAGGCTATCACATTTTTCTCCAAATCTTGTTGTTTGAATCCGTTTTGTTTCAGCCACTTTGCCACCTTTGATATTTTTCTTTATTTCTTCAGTTGAAACTGAGATGGGTACACCTGAAATAAAACCCTTTGAGATTTTGTTTCTCTGAAGTCATCATGTGAACTTTTTTCCTTAAATCTTTTGTATTTTAGTTGAATTTTCTTGTTGTGTTTTCTCTTTGCATATAATCAATATCTGACCATTTCTTATGATTCTCATTTCTTTCACTTCACCAACTTGCTTGTTGATATTTTCTGTTAGTACAATTGGATTCCATTTTTCAAATGTTACTCAATTTAATGAACAATTTAATGTATTTTGGTTCTTCCTGCTTTTTCATTATCTTTATCATTTTGTTTTAGAACTGCCACTAAGTTTGCGTCTTTAGCTTTACTTCCTTCCTTTTTGTTTTGTCCTACCTGTACTTCTTTATCTATCGGTCAACTTTGTTTTCTTCATCCATATCGTATCCACATTTAGTCCAGTCAGTGACAACTCACTGTGAAAATGCGAATGCCATGTGCCTCACCATAGCCTTGTGAGGATGTTGCCATTCTTCCTGTTCTTCCCTCACAGTCCCCTGAGCCAATTGTTATTCTGCGTAATAACAATTTACAAACAGAATCTTGTATTTTATGTTTTCTGTGAATTGTGTATGCATTATACCAGATTTTGTACGTGTTAATGTGCAAGCTACTGTCTGAGATTTTCAGATGTGGTGTAACCTGATTGATCACTCAGGATCAGTCCACCTTCCAGGGAAAAGCGGATATTTTCATCAAAGGGAATGTATATACCGGTAAATGTTCACTCTATTGAGATCGATGTGGCATTCCATTATTGTTGTAAATGTTGTAAATATCCAATAGGGTATTATCTTGATGATTGTGTGCTACATTTATGCTCATTTGTTTGTAGCCCTTTGGCTAGGTAACCACCAATAGGAGTAAACGGCTGTTAATTGTCTTTAAGCAAGAGGGGATGAGCATGGTGAAGCCATACAAGAGCTCTGGCAGATTAGAAAAGACTGAGAGAAAGAGTCTCCCTCTGGAAAACCTTAGCTGTGCTCAGCTATTAGTTAGCCTAGGGTTGCTTTTCTTCAAGAGAGTTAATTGAGTTTTTTTTTCTACATTGTATTTTCATTTTGTTAGGCCAGTATTTGTTTCATTTGCCTAATTTTGATTGTTTATTGAGTTGTTTTGTTTGTTTTCACGTCTGGCTCAATACTCTGAATTACACCTTAAGACCCTCTGGAAAGATCCCACATTATACCATCTGGTAGCAGTGGAGAGAGTCTTCCAGGCCATTGTGAGAGGTTCTGAAGGAGTGCAGAGCGCCTAAGAAAGCAGGCAAGGCCCAACTCCCTGACGTGAAAATGCAGCAGGAGACAGCGCACGTTTCCACTGATGGAGTTACATGCTGATATCGCTGGTTTCGCTGCTCAACACAAGAGCACCATTCCCCAAAATTGTTGCCATGGAATACAGAAGATAATATTGAAGAATATTGACAGCTTAATATTCAACAGGTGCATTAACCCTATGAAGATACTGTAATGAGAACGGTTCGCCTGGTATTGTTGTCTTGTTTACATCATTCCGTCAGAAAATAGTGTTCGTATTATTCTTTGCCATTTTTCTTTTCAGAGGAAATAAAACTTTCAAAATCTGGCAAGTATTTGTTATTTTTATATTATAAATGCTCAGAACAGTGTGTAGTAACAAGAAAAGTAAAAAAAAAAAACGGATTGGAGTTTTCATCAAGTTTCTCTTTATAAACAACTGTAAATGTAAACCAATCCTAGACCTGAGGCATCTGATTTATTTCCTGGCCAAGTTTTGGTTCAAGATGCTGACAGTCTGCAGCATTTTACCGTTACCATTATATATAATCCAGGTGATTGGTTAGCAATGGCACAGACCGTTTCTGAGGTTCTATTTCGAGGGCCATGCCTACCAGTACCAGGTTCTACCATTCAGTCTTGCCCTATAATTTCTCACACCTTCACAAAGATTCACAGCCTTCACCCAACTACATCCAACACCTTCATCAGGTATTACAACCTTGATATGGGCTCCATCTCCTCTGTGGTACTGAGTGGTGGCAGTTACCAATAGGAGATGGGTGGGCTGGGCTTGTGGCACTCCTTCCTCCTCGAAGAGTGAACTCAAACTTCCTCCCCCCTACAGCGTCTTGGCGAATAGAGCAGTCAGCTCTGCTAGATTCGTTCCATGACAGGGTTTTGCCTTCGAACCTGACCCCAACAGAACTAGGGTCCAGATTGGGGGGTTCCTTCTCTTAGTTAGGCGTTCCCTGGTCGATGGTCTGGAGTTTTAGGGGAAAATTGAGCCATTGTGAGCAACACAAAAATAAATTTGACCCCCCCCAAAATAAAATATATATATATATATATATAAAATCTATAAATAAGTTTTGAAAATCATTAAAACTTTGTAAATGATATAATTTCTGAAAACATTTGTGTCGACACAGTGTCACTGAATACTGACACCCACTGAATTTAAAAATCCCTACTGGCAACATTGTTGAGACTCAACTGACGCTGATTTGAGGGCCTAGTATATAAAATGATATCAATCAGTCATTGTATTATTTCATATATTCAGTAAGATTTGAAATGTCTTTGTTATGTTTACATAGAATCAATAAATAAAGTGAACATGTATCAGAATGTGAAGATCACAATGAACATGTTGTGGACTGATTTTGATTGTTTTACAAATTTTTATTCAAAAAGATAAGTTCCAATGTTTTGAAATTGAGATACAGTTCCTGTATTGGTCACATGACTCGCAAAGCAATGCGTGCACTGACACAAGGTTTTGCTCCGCGAGCTCGACGCAGGCACCGACGCGACCCATCACTAACAATAAGTATACAGTCTAGGGCAGGTACTGATTCTGACTCTGGTGCACACACAGAAGGGAGGTGCTTAAAGTGGACCAAGCTGCAATAGTTCATGGAGCAGATCACCTAGCTGCCACTCGTTCCAGTTAGGATGTTTACAAAGTTATGTGTACACCGGTGATACGCTGGCGACTGAGGCATAAGATTGTGTTTGCACAAGAAAACGTTTGTTACAAAAACATTCTGACTCCTGATCTTACATGTCTACAGGGGAGGTAAATGACCGTATTGCTGTTATTGGTCATTGATCCCCGGCAGGCCACTTCACCCGCATTGCCCTGTGTGTGACTGATGGGGTGTGTTTGGTTATGAACAGGAGGCCGTAGGCGCGAAATGGCAGCCACGTTCTGTCACCACCAGTGTGTGCTCTGAAAAAGCGCTATTCAGAAACAATAGTATAAAAAAACCTGAAAAAAATCAAGTAACGTTTCTTAATCCTTAAATCTACACATTGTTAATGTAATAAATGATAATGAAACAGAATAAAACACAGGAAAAACACGTAATATCTACACAAATGTGAAACCTTACCTTGAGTGAAGCCATGTGAAACAGTTGCAGAAAACTTTATGGCACCACATATGAAAGTTAACTTTCTCTTGATATTTCACAAATTACTGACACAAACACGGTTTCAAGCACAAGCGGAGACAGTACAGAGTGTACAGGAGAGACGCTTCTGAAAACGCGTTGCAGGGTTTCTCTAACTTGTGCTACAGAACAGCATTTCCACGTTATGTTTTTTTTTTTACGACACCTTGACTCTAGCATTTGTTACAGCACATTATTAGTAATCTATACATTGCTCGATTTGCTTAAAAACAGATTTAAAGTGTTTTAAAGACCCTTTTTGCACTTTCTGCAATTTTTACATTGGGAGAATGGAGCTCCAGGATCTGGAAGAGCAGCGTGATGTCAGACTCAACAAGCGGATAATAGAGCGGAACTGTTTGTGGTTGTTCGGATCTCGAAGCAAAAAATTTCCCGCGAAACCTTTCGTATCTCGAACATTTTATAACTCGAAGCATTCGTATCTCGGGGTACCACTGTATTGTGTTTAAAAACAAACTTACACAATACACAAGGAGCTTTTGTTTTATTTTGCTATAGCTTTGCCCAGAAACACTTCCAAACATGACAGGAAAAATGAACCGAGTAAAAGATAAAGTAACAGTAAGCTTGGTAATATACATTACTGGCTGAATTCAACATAAAGGCAGAGATCCAAAGCTCACATGAACCACTTACATCGATTGCAAAGGATTTTTCACTGTAATTATAAACAGGATTGAACTGGAAAAAAGGTAAACTTTGAAAACATTAGATTGGCATTGACAAGAAGAAGCACATGTCATTCGTGGGGTATTTATGTCAGTTTCCAGTCTGTAATCCAATAGAAATTCTGTGGGGGGAGCTGAAGGTTTGAATCTTCACACATTAGCCCATGAGCTTTAATAAAATGGTCAACAGAAGTTATGCCACCAGACACAGAGTTGTGCTGTGAAAAAGTTATGTCACTTATATTTGTGCAAGTCAGTTTATAACTGTTGAGCCCAGTGTCAAAAGCATCTTTCCCTCATTGTGTTCACATTTGTGAACCCAACAATGACCACGGTTCAGTCTTCTGAAGAACTGTTTGATGAAACCCAAACAACTGACTATATCAAAGTTATATATTCGGGCCGGATTTGATAGATCGGTCGATTGGTCTTGAATGTGTTGTTAGAGCAAGAAAACAGAAATGTTTTTATTACATGAAACTGATCAAATGTAAATCTGATATTCAATTGAGAAAAAAAGAGAAAATGCCAAAACCATTGAATAGCTCAGTTTGCAAACCTTTAAGCAGTGCACGCTTCGGATAAATAATCTCCATTATTAACTATTTAAACAATCACATAAAAATAGAAGTGGCACATTCTCAAAATAGTCTCTGTCATATAAGTAGCACAATCAGCTCTTAAAACTAATTCTCTTTCTGTGTAACATTACGAGACCGGTAAGTGCCTCTTCAGGACATCCTTGGCATTCGACGGCAGAGATTCGGGGAAGTTCACATCAAATTCCACTATCAGGTCTCCCCTCTGCTCTGGGTTCTTTGGGAAAGGAAGTCCTTGGCCAGAAATGACCTTCCTCATCCCTGGTTTAATGACATCCGTGATCTTCATGTTGCATGTGTTGCCGTCTACTGTTGACACGGTGACGGAGCAGCCACACAAAGACTATAATCAAAGAAATGAAGGGTTACTGTAACACTAGAAATGTTCCAAAGACATTTTCACATTTTAGAAAATTTTCAGAAATAAACTTTGATGTCAGTAAATATCCTAAAACTGAATTGCGCCCTCCAGTGTTCAGATATTTAGGTTGAACCTCAAATTTGACTTTTGTGTTTATATGAAATGATAAATATGGCTTTCAAGCCAATGGTTAGTTTGGAGGATATCGATGGTTTATTGCAGGTATGTTGTTTACACGAGACAATCTCCATTACCAGTAAAACAAAAATTTAAATAGTTTCTTTGTGGTGTATTTACATTAACTATTTACATTTTACACTTACATATTCAAAAAGTTTCAGTCTTTTAATTGTGATTGCAAAATATTGTGCGTTTTTTTTTTTTTATTAATTGCCAGCACTAATACAAACAAAAAAAAACAATCAATTGGAATCATTTCTAATCAGTGCACTTAAAACAAACTATTATGAAACATTGATTAAGCATTTATAAGAAACACAAACAATATGCAGAAGATGGTCAAATAAACAGAAAATATGAACAGAACAAAACCATTTTTTTCCTGATTTTTTTCCAACACTCTTTTTAACTGATAATGACAACAGAAACTTTCCAAATGACCCTGATCAAAAGTTTACATTTATATATAAACAATCTTTACACTCATATCTGCCACATTACAAGTGTTCACTGCATATTCTTACTTTTATTTTTGTACATATCTGGTACTTTTATATTCTCTGCAGAGTCAGAAGTTGTCAGATGTATGTAGAAAAAAAAACAATTTTCATTTTTAGTTACAAGGTTAAACTCTGTATTTTAAATCCGATTTGAGAGTGTGCATGGGCTGATTTGGACAAATACCAGATTGTCGAACTTTGTTCACTGTATGCATTACCTGCCGCAAGCTGATCCGAACTGGATACACAATGTCAGAACCTTCTCGTCGAAAGTGGGCATGCGGCTTATCTTTAATTACAAATACGATGTCGGCAGGAATAGTAGTAGGGGATTCGTCCCCCTCTCGAGGAAAGGTGATTTTGGTGCCCTCTTTCCAACCACGCTTGATTTCAATGGTCAGGATTTTGTCCTCTGTTCTGAGGGTTCGACCATCCTGATTTAAGCGTTTTCGTGAGATCTTCATTCGCTTAGTACTTCCATGAAACACCTCCTCGAGAGAAACTCTGAGCTCGTGGTGGATAGCAGGGTCTTGTTTTTTTCGCTGTGCCCCTCCTTGACCTACATGCCGTTCCCGTGGAAATCCATTGACGTTAAAACTTGTAAAGGAACCGAAGGGATCACTTCCATCCACCTCCATTTCATCATCATCTCGCCCGTTGACTTTACGGCCAAAGAAAACATCAAACGGACTGGCTCCTCCAAAAAATGTGGCAAATGTTGCATGAGGGTCTCCATGAAAGGTGTAGGTGAAGTTCCCTCCTTGTCCCTCTGGTGTCCCTCCACCGCCTTTAAGTCCTAAGGATGAGTTAAGAAAACTTGTTATCTCTGCTTCAGACAACTCACCCCAGTGAAAAGTCCCAGCAAATACAAAACATGCCAACCTTCCAGAAGGGTTTTCTTTACAGCCTTCTACCCTTTTCTTCTTTTCTTTAAACATACCAGTTTCTAGTTTTTTTTTTTTAAATTATATTAATGAGATGTCAGTGTGTATGTAAAAAGTTGACTTCGGAAACAAAGGTTAATCAATGTCAGCAAGCTAAGTTTGTCAGTTTGTCTTTGAATTGGGAAAACATGGGAATTGAGTGTGTACATGACAGTGGTGGCTGGTCAATAGAAGGTGCTACCCCTCCACTCACTTCTTCTTAACCTAAAGACAGTTAAATGCAGAAAAAAATGAAATGATAGTAATAAGTCATATCTACTGGTATATTTAGGTGATATAAAGTTAGCAGTTAGTAATTAAAGCTGCTATTTTCATTTGTATTTGTATTTGTTTTTGATAAACGTAGCAACCCTTATTTTATCGACTGTATAAATCAGTCTGTGAATTTGTGCAGCAGGAAAAAGAGACAACAAATAAATTTCTTATTTTTCTTCTGGCTTTCCCCTTCAGGTATCACCAAGCGAATCAAATCTTTCCACCTCACCCTAATTTTTGCTTTCTCAACACTCACACCAACTAGCTTCAAATCCTCATTTATTACATCCATATATCTCCTCTTTTCATTCTGCTTGGCAGCACCTACATTCTCCTACCAATATACTCATTCTCCCTCCTCTGAACATATCTGAGCACCCTTGGACACGCAAAAATTCTTAAATTGTTTTAGTTAGCACCATTTGAGAGACGGACATATCATGAAAAACTTGATTTCAAGTTCATTCTGAGATTATCTCAGCATTTCAAAGAAATACACATTCCATTTCCAGCTCTTATGATGTGATGAATGCTTTGTTCTACTTTTATTGTCTCTTTTTAAAACAACAGGATCAGACCCGGTAAACAACAAAAAAAAAACAACTCTTCTGATTAGGTTATTGAGATACAGAATGTGCTTCTTTAAATGTGTTTAAACTCATCATATTTTTTTACTATTGTCTATCTCTTGCTCCTCCACAGAGAAATTAAACAATCTCGCTCTATACATCTTCAGGTACCTTTTATGCGGGCACCAGTGGATTCATCATAGCTTATGGTTCAATGCCTGAGTTGATAGACGTAGTTGATACCAATTAAGCCAGATTAAAATGGTTTGGTTTGGTGAGTATATTATCTTATGCTCTGGGGCATCTTCTTATTCTACTTTCAGCTGTTCCTAGTTTAGGGGTCGCCACAGCAAATCATCCGTTTCCACCTAACTCTGTCCTCAGTATCCTCTACTCTTGCACCAACTACCTTCATGTCCTCTTTCAGCACATCCATATATCTCGTCTTTGGCCTTCCTCTTGACCTCTTTCCTGGCATCTCCATCTCCAGCATCCTTCTACCAATATAACCACTATCCCTCCTCTGCACATGTCTAAACCATCTCAATCTGGCCTCTCTGACTTTGTTTCCAAAACAACCAACCTGAGCTGTCCCAGCTCTGGGGCATGAGATACAAATTTGTTTTTACATCTGTTTTTTTTCTCAGTGAAATTAAAAAGCTTTCTCATTGGTCTAGAAAAACATATTTCGTCTATTTTAAAGCATCTTTGGCCCTCTCCACCTGTACCTGGTCATTTTGAAAACTGTGATTTTTCTGCATCAAAGAGCAGTTCAGTTACACGTAATTGCATTCTGATTTGTTTGCAAAAAAAAAAAACAGCCAAAAGGTATTTTTGGAAAATGCTCTGCACTCAAAACCAACTTTAAAAAAAAACTTCTAAATGTGGATGTTTGGAATTAGGTTCCAGGGAAATGTAAACATTTACAGTGGACTAGCAATCTATCCAGCCTTTCAGCCAATGAACGCTGGAGACCAGGCAAACCCTGTGACCCCATAGGAATAAAAGGGGTGAAGGAAATATACGAGTAAATGTCGATCATAACTCTATCATCTAAAATGATTTAGTAGGCAATTTGCTCAAGAACATAGAACCTAACACTAAAAATTAATGAGGTCCGGTTTCATAATTTTTTTGAAGCGATGCTCCAGAAGATTATAATGTTTCTGCTAATTATTATGCAGTAGCCTGCATGTCATTAGTACTTGAAAGTTAACAATCAAATTAATTCTATACAAAATTCAAAAACCTTTTGACAAATGTATTGAATACATACATATATATATATATATATATATATATATATGTGTGTGTGTGTGTGTGTGTGTGTGTGTAATTAGTAAAATAAATACAGGGGCTGCTTTTTTGTGTTCAAAACCTTTTTGACTTTGGCACTTTTAATAAGAGCCAGTTTCTGGTTAAGTCCCAGTGGGTAATTTTAGTGCTCCCATTTATCTCTCTGTCTATCCCTGTCTTCTCTGTAGTGGGTGTCTATCACTGTTTTTTGTTTATTCATTCCTTTGCAACTGTGAACTTTCTTTCATCTGCTGGTACTTCTGAGCCGCAATATTTACAGCGTGTACTAGAATCGATTGGCTAATAGAAGTCACATGGAGTTGCTTAACTTTCATTCAGTTGGTTGCTTCTCATCTCCACTAAAAAATTACCGTACAGGTCACAATTCAGACCATGCTGATTAAAAAATACAGTACTCTGCTTGATCTCGAATCAAAACATTCAGTTTTGTCTGTAGCTCCAGGTCCGTATGGGACCACCTCTGGATCTGTTATTGACAACTCTTTGAGTTCTTAATCCTGCTTTCCAAACAAACGCCAGGAACAGAACTACTAGTTACATGCAAATAAATGCAATTATCAATGTGGAGTTTGGGGTTTCATCTCTATTATTAATCAACCTATTTCAATCAGGATTTTCTAATATTTTCACCAGACTGAACACATGTATAACCTTCAGGTATGGATGCGACACTACATCCTTGAAGGGTCAATATGGCCGTAATGAGGCTAACTTTTTGTAATTCCTGGCTAAGTAAGTACTGCAAATGGTGAACACAAACATACGTGTTTCTTCCTGGACCAGCAGTGCATCAAAACATCTGCCCAACAGAAGTGTGAGAGAATATTGATGGACATAAGTGTCATGACCTTTTCTTATGCAATTCTGTTTCGAAACCAAGTGTGTCTCACATGGCCAGCAGAGTGAAGCCATTGTAAAAATTTGTTTCCTCAGAAAATACGCTATTTACACAAACGGTTTTATTGATTTTCGAAAGTTATCTATTCAGTGAACAAACTTCAATAGTTTCTTTTCTTAGCTCAAGTTTATTTCCATGTGGTTCAGCTGGCCTCCTCACCAGCTCGGAATAATATTAATAATATTAGCCCGATGGTGTCATCCATATTTTTTTCAGTCTATGTTCAAAACTCGACAAGTAATTTGTTTCGAAACTTGACAAGCAATATGACGGCAGAGATTTACACGGCTTGGAAACATATGAAAAACATCAGATGTTTGTCTTTTTCATTTAGCTGGTAAGAGATACAGCATGGTACATCACTTTTCTTGCTTTTTCTCGCACTACTTTTGGAGTTTTCCTAACATAACTTCGGTTTGGTTTTCAAAATAGACAAATAACTAGGATCTGGAATGGATACATGCCCAAACACAGTAGGTTCAGGGCCTCCTCTTCTACCTTAATACCACCATCATGTTTCGAAAGAGCACTCCCACATGAAAATAGATGCCAATAAAGGGACAAAATTAAAGCATGCAAACATTCAAACACACTCTGGAATAGGAGCACAATAACTGCTTTGGTCTGTAATAGCCACCCCAGAGTTGAACAATGGTTTTCATCACTGCTTCCCCGAACACTATTGGGCTTGAAAAATGCAGTGCAATGCATTTTGTAGTGAAAACACCCATATGTAAGAATTATTTCGCAGTTTATTTGTCATGAGGCTGTGCCACATAAGCAGAAAACAGTGTGTCCTCACTGTAAATGATTTTGTTGAAACGCTGTTGAAGGACAAACGACGTAACCAAATGAGTGTGCCATTATGACACCGTCCCAAATTTTTAGAACGATCTATCTTCCATTAGCTCAAACCAGGAATAACCGGCATAAACCAGCTATGTTCCAGAACACAGCGAACTGTCCGCGTTGTTCCACACGAGCTGGTTATATCATCCTCAAAACGGAGGTTGTCGCTAGATGTAACGTTTTCGACCACGTATCAGTTTAATTATTTGAACGTGTGCCTGCACAATGAAATAAAGGCATACACTGGCTGTCGTTGGGATCGATTCCTTTTGAGATGCGATGTCGCAGCGAGGAGGAAGAAACCCATCATACCTTCTTCTCCGTACTGGTCGTATATTTCTCGCTTCTTCGGATCGCTGAGGACTTCGTAAGCTTCCGCGACCTCCTTGAATTTCTCCTCCGCATTTGCTGCTTTGTTTTTATCCGGATGCCATTTCAGAGCTTGTTTTCTGTACGCCTTTTTGATGTCGTCGTCTAATGCTCCTTTCGAGATCCCGAGTGTTTTGTAATAATCTTTACCCATTTCTCCTTTCGCATCTGATAAGGACGACGAAGGAGAAGCGGCGTCGAGGCTTCGCCCGTCATTGATGACTAGGCGATGCGCGTCTGTTTGGAGGCGGTTACTCACCACCAAAGATCGTGTCTAAACGTCTTTAAATAGTAAGCTATTCATCCCTCGCCGACTGCACTGACTCTCTTTCGGAAAAAGAACCGGGTTAAGAAACGAGAGCCTTCCCTCTGCATCGCCCCATTGGTTTGTCTTCATTGAAAATTGGTAAAACCAATCTTGCAAAAAGAAAGCTGACCAACAATAGCTTCGGTTCTTACACCTCGTGAGGAGTAAAGTCAATGTCTATGACCATCTCTCATCCTCAAATCTTTTGAGCCTGTTTTGTTGGTCAGCATTCATTGTTTTAAACAATGCTAACAGACAGTATATCCACACACTGGAGACTACCACGAATATCCTTGAATCAAATTAATTCAGATAGGCTTCTCAGCTTTCTACACACATTATGAAACGTATTTGTTTGGTTTTTATTTTTAGATGTGTTAAAGTTAAAAAATATTTTTAGATATACAGCTGTTGCTATGAAGCAAAATTATCTCAGGTGCTCCATGTTTACATTTATGTTTCTACAGCTCAAACAAAAGACCAGCTACTGGACAATTCAGCTTTTTAGACTATTTGAGGCATCTGTGTCGCAGGATTAGGATCCAAGAGTGAAGACAAAAGGCCTTGTCTGTAGTACTACCTTCTCTAAACTATCAAACCTAAAATGTTTCACTATGAGTCCAACTCCCTTTTGGTATCATTTGAAACACAAGTACAGAATATGCCTTGGAAAGATGGAGATGACAAAGTAGAATCAAGAGCAAGTTGGTACCCTGAGATGAGCAAAGTTTTGAAAGTGAACATGACTATAGTCATAGGACTACATGTGTAGAATGTTATAGTAATATATTTGGTACAAATGACACTGGGAGCAGCCTAGCTGATGACCTTTATGCAGAGTTCAGACAACAGCACAAATTTCAGACTAGTTGAGTCACGCTGCAGGACTGACTGGAGCAGCATTCACTCTGCTTTATGGATGAACTGTGTCATGTCAGTGTATAATCACAGACAATTGTGCATAGAACTCTGCACTAGTCTGCAGAGTCTTTTACTTATTTTGAGACTTTTGCATATTAAAATTCCAAAAGTATAAAGCCTATTTCTACAGGCCAACCTCTGTAGTGTTAAGATCTCACCTTTCGAAAGTTTGTTAGTAGCACCTTCTGTTGGGATCACTTCTGCTAAAGAAACTCTGGCTGCTAGTTTATTTTAGCTCTATTGCTACTCTGTTTCCGGGACAGCATGGGTGCGCACTGTGGCCTTCCAGTTTGAAGGTTTCCGGTTCAAGGCTCTTTGGTGACCTTCCTGGAAGGAGTTTGCATATTCTCCCCGTGGTGGTGTGGGTTTCCTCTGGGTACTACAGTTTCCTTCATAATCCCAAAAAACGTGTTTAGGTTAATTGAATAATCTAAATTCCCCTTAGCTGTGAATGTGTGAGTGAATGTTGCCCTGCGATGAACTGGCAACCTGTCCAGGGTGTACCTCTAGCCCGATATGCACTGGAGATAGGCACTGGCAGACCCCCGTGAACCCGAAAGGGAATAAGCTGGTTGGAAAATGTTTCCATGTTGTTTTAGTCTGTTTCCCAGGTAGTGGCCGGTGAGCAGCTTGCAAGGGATCCTTAGAACTCAGCGAGGCACATGAAGAGAGACCTTTGTCTGATTTGCCTTGTGAGGTGACTGGCACTTCGAGAACACCTACAGAAGAGTCTCTTTGGGTGGAGGTTGATGTAGCTCCCACTGAGTGTGGATTCCGACACATCTTAAGTCCTAACTTAATTGATTATTCTAATAAATTAAATGGTCCATTTCCACTAGATAGCTACACAGAGAAGCATGAAGTGAATTCGTGTTTGTGTTTTTGTCTCATTGTGAACTTGCAGCAAAAGTGATTCTTCAACTGAGTGTTCACCAACAGAGCATAACTATTAACAACAAACAGATTTATTAAAACATGATATAGGAATGTTTGTTGAACTTTGGGGAGTTTCAAAGATATGAGCTACAGCTTAAAGCAGGAAGAAACCAAAAGCACAAATGGAGACAAATAATAAACAAGCAAGCTTATTTCAGGCACTGGGGGCATACTGGATCACAAGTCTGGCAAACTCATTCTCCTGTGGAGACAATTGACATCAGCAGTTAGAAACCACCGCCTTATGATGAGTTCTGAATACATGCAACATTAAGAACCTCACCTTAGCGAGATATTCCTTTATAAATGGATGGGATTTGTGTGCGTCCTTCAGTTGAGACAAATATCGATTTGTAACCTGTGAAAAACATGATTATTCTTGTAGCATTTTAACTTTAACATTAGCAGATGCTTTACAGGTTCTGTTCGTTCTATTCTGGACCATTGGTCTAGATCAGGGGTCACCAACCTTTTTGAAAACCAGAGCTACTTCCTGGGTACTGATTAATACAAAGGGCTACCACTTAAACAAATAAAGTAAACAATTAATATTTATATGCAACACTTTATATTTATGATTTGTCTTAGTGCAACACTTCAAAATTATCTTTTAAAAATTTTAACATACACAATTTTTACATTTTACAAATGCATTGAACTAAACATGAACTGGAAACCAAATCTGGTATCGGTTTCTTTCAGTTATTGGGAAGCCTGGCATTGCGTGCGGTTTACCAGTATGTTGTACTCTGAGTGAGTTTTGAGATGGTGTCGTGAAATGTCTCTCCACATTGTGCCGCTTGGCCACCACCGCCAGAGTATTCGCGCAAATGAGACAAACATATGCTGCTTCCACAGAGGAAAAAAAAACCTTTACCTCGCATTCGTCGCGAATATTAAATGATCTTTCTATGAGTCCGTCATCTCATTTTCGCTGCGCTGCTTAATTGTTCGTCGAAGTGAATCATACTGACCTTTCAACTCTCCCCGGTCGTAGTTCACATATATATTCATTTTTTAAAATTTATAAATGATCACATCAAGCTTACGTGCAAGTGTCATTTAAACAAGAATAGCAATCATATTAAATTAGATTCAGCTCACTGGAAAGTGGAGCTATTTGAGCTATTTTTAGAGCAGGTAGCGGGCAACCCATGTGGTCCTCGCGGGCGACAAGATGCCCATGGGCTCCAGGTTGGAGACCCCTGGTCTAGATTCTAGATCAGGGGTGTCAAAAATTATTTTCACCGAGGGCCACGTTAGCATAATGGCTGTCCTCAAACGGCCAGATGTAACTTAAAAATGTAAAACAATGTAATCGAATGCAATTTTAAATAAATGTAACTCATTATTTATAACTTATTCAAGTGACAATTCAGTTGCATAGAAACAATTGAACGCTTGTTGTTCTAATATAAATCCATTTGATTTTTGTCAGCTTATAAAAACCCACACAACTCTATTAATGAAGGATCAAACTGTCCAAGTGAATAAAGAAAAATAGCATAATGAAAAAGCTGTGTAGCTGCACATCTCCTCAGCCAGCTGTGTTTTAAGATTTTCTGCGAGTTCTTTCACTTGGTCCGCGATGGTGTTTCTTGATAAACTGACATTTTTTAAATTCTGTAACTGGTCGGGACACACCTGCTCACAGACCTTCAGCATGCACTGCTTCAAAAATGCTCCCTCTGAAAAAGATTGGGAAGCGTGATTGATTTCTTCAGCCACAATGAAGCTAGCTTTCACTGCGGCCTCGTTTTTGGCTGTGGATTTTGTGAACAAACTTTGCTGTGACCGCAGCTTGCCTTTCAATTCTTTGGCAATTTGTTGCTTTTCTTGAAGGCTAGCGCACGGAGCTCGAGTGTAATAATCCTGCATTTAATAATCATGATTAAAATAGAAAAATTAAAATAAGTGTGGTTTTAGCTTGGATTTAAATGTGACTAAAGCATTTTAAGACACACATGAGGAAACATTCACGGGACAACCATAGACAGATTTCCCAGATTGTGTTTAGACTCTGATCTTTACCTCAGTAGGTTTACCCAAATGCTGCGTCAACACAATGAGGTTGATGAGTGTCTCCGGATGGCTGCTGTCCTACAGAAGAAAAACAACTGCTGAGATACGACCAATGCTACAAATATTCACAAATGACAAATAGCCATGCAGTATATGAGCAGCTTCCATGGCAGTATAAAAACATTTTTATTAATGTTAAAGCGCTGGTAATGTTAGGAATGACTTGTGTATTTCCAAAGACCATTGAAGTCGGGTTGCTATTGGTCTGTGTAGTACAAGAAGAATCCAGGCATCAGTTTGCTTGCTTGTTTTTCTGAAATTACCATGTAATGCACAGTGATGGCTCATTGGTTGGATGCCCCGTTTTCTGTCTGAAACAGGGCCCCTTGTTTATGCCATCAGGAGATTTCCACCAGGTTTACCTGTTTTCACACAGTCACCCATTTCAATCCTAACAGGTCCTTTTCATGTCACAAATTGACAAAACAAAAGTGCTTGATCTTTTGACATAAAGCCGGGGTACTCAATAGGCGAACTCCAGTCTGGACCCAGACACGATTAAATTTGGACCAACACCAAAACCAACATGCTACTTTAATTTTAATCCAAATTGGTTTTCAATGGAGGATGCCATTGTGATTGGTTAAGTTAAACCAATCACATTGCGACTTCAGGATTCTCAAAGTGTTGCCAGAAAACTGTTCCAAACACATCAGATGTACAGCCAACGTTGCGGGTGTGTTACTTCTGAGGCTGAGACTAGAGCAGTGATGGCAAACCTCTATTTCACATATTACAATCTGAACCTGGTGCTTGAAATCTATATCCAATTAGATAAAGCTGTTAATATATGTAAACACTTTAATAATTTGTACAATTATATGCTTATTCCAATGTCACTTTGTCTGGATTTTTGCAAAGTAAAGCATGTTTTCAACTATTTTCTGCACATTATGGAACCATATTCCACACAACAAAAACATACATCACATAACACAGAATGCCAAACATTTGACATTTTGGTGTAACCTTTATTATTAGATTGAGAATAAAGATGACTTTAAATCCCCTATCCTTCCTAGTGGAAAAAAGGGAGTTAAATGAGTTTGCAGATTTTATGAAAGGTTAGTGAGAAGCAGTGAGTATTTGTAAAATGCTTAATATGTAACGAATGCTTAACTAATTAATGCTTAAAAATTAATAATGGTTGCACAAAGAGACTCTTGTGCAGATATAAGACACTTATCCAATTTATTTAATTATTTTTTTAAACAGTTCTAAAGGGTTTCAAAGGATGTGACGTTAACGGTTCTGACTTAAACGAAAGCGTGTTCATGGTGTGTTCATGGGAATGAGGGAGTAATTAACCATTTTGAGGAGACAGAAAAGCTGCTTCATCATGATCTGTGAGCCAAAAAACATTCACTGTATAATGAAGCTATAGACTGCACAGACTTTCCATTCAGAAAGGAGTGACAGACTATTAAACACATTCTATTGGAAAATACAATCCTTACTTTGTCCAGAGCATCCTGTAGCACCGACTCAGCTTCTTCCCACTTATTCTGAGCCATGTGACTAGCAGCCTGACCGTTCAGCAGCAGTAGAGTGGGCGAGTACTTGTCTGACATTTCCTGGAAAATATAGAAGGCATCCTGCAGCTTTTCTCCCCCCTGTAGAAAAATAAGAAAGAAACACAACACCAGATACCCTAATTAATGTTAAAAAAAAACATAGAAGAGAAATAAACACTGGATGGCACTAAACATATAGGATGGCAGGCACCACTTCTTCTTTCTTTACTCCCAGTTTAGGGGTCGCCACAGAGAATCATCTGTTTCCACCTAACTCTGTCCTTTACTCTTGCACCAACTAACTTCATGACCTCTTTCAGTACATCCATGTATCTCGCCTTTGGCCTTCCTCTTGACCTCTTGCCTGGCATCTCCATCTCCAACATCCTACTACCAATATAACCACTATCCCTCCTCTGCACATCTCCAAACCATCTCAATCTGGCCTCTCTGACTTTGTCTCCGAAACAACCAACCTGAGCTGTCCCTCTGATGTGCTCATTCCTAATCTTGTCCATCCTCGTCACTCCTAAACTGAACTTCAACATCCTCATCTCCGCTACTTCCATCTCATGCCTCTTGTCTCTAACCCATAGATCATAGCTGCTCTCACTCCTGCTCTGTACACCTTTCCTTTGATTCTTGCTGACACTCTTGTCACACAACCCCCCTGACACTTTTCTCCACCCACTCCAACCTGCCTGCACTCGTCTCTTCACCTCTTCAGAAGGGACTCAAAGGCCGATCCTTGATGTAGCCCCACCTCCACCTTGAACTGCTCGTTCTGACCTACAGCACATCTCACTGCTGTCATACTCCTCTCAAACATATACTGAACTACTCTGACATACTTCTTTGCCACTCCTGACATCCTCATACAGGACCATAGCTCTTCTCTCAGCACCCTGTCATACGCTTTTTCTAAATCCACAAAGACACAGTGCAGCTCCTTCGGAC
>SRMA01026010.1:39367-69410 GCA_007224835.1 Danionella cerebrum | reverse complement strand
CGACCGATCAGGTATGGAAATTGAATTGATGACTCGTTTTATGTATTATCTTATTTAAAACACTACAATTGAGCTGTTATAAGATGCACTGTTCGAGACAACTAATTTAATCTTGTTGAAGTATTATGAATTATTTTCTGCTATTAGAATAAAAATTTTATAGTTTAAAAGAATTAAAACGTGGAAGAAAGGTGTAGTTAATTTTCTAAACATGTTTTCAAACACTTTGCTCAAGAAAAAGTACAAGAACTTGTGAAAATAATTTTTTAAAAAATTTCCATGGTGCCGGCAGAAAAACAACATCGTTAATAAAGATTTTTTCAAGTCCTTTCTCTGTCACGTGATCACTTTCGCTTTAGCTCGTGTATCGATTACACTTGCCTGAATGAACAGCGAACGTGACCAAAACATCCAATGATGAAGGTAAATAAGGTTTTTCCTTCTAATAGAGTATTTCTGTCAGCCTTAAACCTTAATGTAAGTCTGTCGTTTATTGTTTAACGGGTTTTATTTGTTTCAAACGGCTTTCGGGAAAGTTTGTCAACTTCACCCGACGTCATTGTTTGCTAAAAAACCTAGCATGACGTTTTCGGAGTTAACGCCAAATTCTTAAACAAACGTTCTAACTGTTTCTGTTTTAAAATGATACGATAAAAAACTGCGATGAAAGCACGTGATCGAGTACACGCGAAGATATAAGTTAAACAGTATAAGTTAGCCAATGAAAGTTTTAACAGTCATTAACGTATTGCATCTATTTAACATTAAACTTAATTTCCATTCCATTCAAGTTATTGTTTTCGGATTTTGTCTTTTGATGCTGATTCAACAATTCAGGTTAATTTAGTGATTCATATATATAGAGAGAGAGTTGCATGTTCCAGGACTCCTGTAAAATATAGACTATCTCAATAGTGTTTGTCAAACAGCCCATATACCACAGTACAAACTGCTCAACATCCATGATTTTTTCTATGTGTTCTTATCATTGACTGTATATAACATGGACGAAGCGTCAGTGACATCTCCCATTGGTTTCTGGCAAAGTGAAATGAAGATAAAAGTGGGCGTGGCCATCTATCACCTTTGTGAAAGTGCGTCACTTCCCTGTAATCAAAAATGTGGATCCACAGAGGCGGGACGTGGGCGTAGAAACCACACACTCGACAGTCTAAAAGTACACAACCAACAGTAAAATCTAAAAATAAAGGAGTTGCAAAGTTCTTCAGATGAAATTTGCTGGAATGAATGACTCCAGAGGATGACGCGTGACGTGATTGGCTGAAAAAACTGTCAATCATCTGCCCATCAACCTTAAATTATGCACAATTTTAAGGCTTAATAAATCTTCAACCAACAATGTGGATCAAAGAGAGGATTTATGCGCATTTTTTCTTTCCTGTTTCCTTTACGAAAATGCCATGAAAATGTTATTCTTTGTTCTACTCACGTCATCAAAAAAGCCAGATTTCATTGGTTGTTCACCTTGCGAATAAATAGATCCGATATGGCAATCCAAAACTCTTTTTTTCGTTGGCACCTCTGTATTCTGTCAGATCTGTGATTTCCTGTGACTGAAAATACAAAATCGATTTGTAGAAGTCTTTTCACATGAACCAGACCCCAAGATCTACACCAGCTGTAGCAAGATCACTTCACTAACTCAGAGGAAGTGTTACACCATTTTCCGAAGAACCATGGCCTCTCAGCTGTTTTAAATTGAGCTACGAAGCACCCTAATTCACACTGGAGGTCCTGGTCTGATTAAGCCAGCATGACCAAAAAGCAGAGATGAAATCACATGGTCTCCAACCGGACACACACATTTTTTTACTGAGATCTGAATTTTCTTTGCAGCTATTTTTTAAATCCGATACTGTAAGCACATTGTTGGTTTGTTTGTTTGTGTTTTTTTTTTTTTATGGGTGGGCTGGTGTGTGGTCGGCAGTTCACCTCTACAACCAGCCCCTAGCACCGTAGCCTGCATTGGTCTTTTTGGGTTTAGTTAACAAGGACCATTAAAAACCACATTTCCCATGATTCTGAGAAGAGACCCATCCAAGGGATGATGCTGTTACCTGGGAACAGACTCTACGTCAATCATTGTGATGCATCCAGAAAAATTCCTGCTCAAAATCAAGCAGTGAATTTCTTAATCACACGTCCTAAATCGCATTTGTTTAGTGCTGTCGGAGACACGCTGCGTGGGTGGATTAAATGTGGTGCATCACTGTTCAGAGAAAGAGAGAGGCTCTCGGGTGCAGTTACTATGGTAACTGATGGGGAATGGCTGTGGGTGTGCAGTGGTTACCGTAGTAACCTCCTCAGGTCTTGGGTGTGATGATGATGTCAGCCAGCCAGCCCCCCCTCTCTCTCTCTCAGGCTGTAGCAGCAGCAGCAGTACACTTCTCTTGAGTTCTTTCTCATTCACTGCTGAGCTTCAGAGCTTAATGTGACGAGCGAGAGAGGTAGGCTGTTCTGGATTTTGTCTTCTCAAACTCCCTTGTTGCTTTGTTATGTGGAGGCTGCTCGATAGTTAAGTGGATTTATTGCAGTGGGGTACATTTATTACCACTTCTGAGTGTCGTGAGGCAGGTTGGCGTTTGCAGGATGATCAATGGTGTGTGTGCTTTTGAAAGCGCTGAGGTAAATCATTGCTTGGAATGACTGTTTGTTTCTCACCTGGTGGCTCCGGCCGTCAGTGATGGGGGGAAAAAAAAGATGAAATGGCTTTTAAGGGATAAATGTCTTCGGCAGTAAAAGGTGTTTCATTGGTTGAGTTGATTTGTCATTTCATAAGAGCTATGGATGACGTGCAGAGCTGCGCGTGTGAGATGATTCATCCACTGATAATGATATGCTCACCTAGAGACGGCGCTTGCTCTCTCTCTCTCTTTCTCTGTTTGTTTTGATCTTGGAAAATGGAAGACGGAGCCAGTTTTAGTGCGGTTGAATTGATGAGGGTTTAATGTTGACTCCTCTCCGTCTCCAGTAGAGAGACAGTGTGGTTTTGTTCCAGTTTTTTTTTTTTTTTTTAAATGTTGTCTGACAAACAGATTTGTTGTACAATTTCAAAACACTCTGGTAATACTTTATAACTGCTTTTGTTAAGCCCTTTATAAAACGTATTCATCACCGTTTTCATTTATGCTTTGAAGCCCTCTTATTTGGAATACGTAGCTAGAAAATAAAGCAAAGCCTTGTCTTCTATTGTGCAAATGACACACTTTGAAAGAAGTTTGTTCGTTGAACCTGTAGTGTGAAATTCATGTCCTCAGGGTAAATGGGAGTTTTATGCTCATTTCCACTATTTTAAAGAATTATGAGTAAAGTCATGCTTTATTTTATAGAATTGATTCAAATGTGTTCATTAATAAATAAAATTATTACTTTTTAAAAAGTAGGGGTGTAACAATATATCATGGCATGGTTTTGCGATACAAAAATGTATCATGGAGTTACTGGGAGATATTTTCTTGAACAGGGGTCACCAACCCTTTTTAAACCGAGAGCTACTTCCTGGGTACCGATTAATGCAAAGGTTACCACTTTGAGAGAAAATTATCACTTCTACAACAGTCCAAATAATAAATCATATAAATACAAAAAGTGAGCTAAGATAAAAAAATATTGTTAACATTTTAACATAAACAATTTTTACATTTTACAAACGCATTGAACTAAACATGAACTGGACACCAAATCTGGTCTCTGTTGCTTTCAGTTACTGGGAAGCCTGGCATTGTGTGCGGTTCACCAGTATGTTGTACTCTGAATGAGACTTGCAGATGTGCATCTCCACAACTCATGGCTTTTTCTGCATTCAGTGCGCTGCTCTGTGGATAGATGGTAGCTTGTGTGGCATGTCGTGAAATGTCTCGACGTTGTGCCACTTGGCCTCGTTGCGCAAATGAGACAAACAGATGCTTCTTCCACGGAGGTAAAAAAAACCTTTACCTCACATTTGTCGCGAAAATGAAATGATTTTATGGGTAAGTCATCTCATTTTCACTGCGCTGCTTGATTGTTTCATCGTTGTGCGTCATTCTGACCTTTCAACTCTACCAGGTCATAGTGCATATATAAAATAAATATTTTATTTATATATTGTCACATTACCTGCAAGTGTCATGTAAACAAGAATAGCAGTCGTATTAAATTAGTTTCAGCTCACTGGAAAGTGACGCTATTTGAGCTATTTTTAGAACAGGTGGCGGGCAACTCATGTGGTCCTCGTGGGCACCTTGTTGGTGACCCCTGGTCTAGATGATAACATGTTGTTAATATGTAATATATAATTATGTAAATAATTTAATCAACAACAGCATTTACAAAAAACTGTTAGAAATCGATCATACATTTTTACACTTACGTGATGCATTTTGGAAAAAAAACTTAAAAGCGTATTTTAAACTCTCTTTGGAAAAGAATGCATAGTGTAAACAGAAGAAATGTGAGACATATCACTTTATTACTTTATTACATTTTCTTTATTACTAACTCCATCCATCCACCCGAACCCATCAAATTCATTCTTCATACACAATGTATTCACTACCGGCCTCATACATTTCGCTGTAGGCCAGTGTTTTCTGCAAATATCCAAAACGTTAATCAATCCATTTTTGGAATTGTCAATTTTTATTCCTGACAGGCTGATGATATGACTCTGCTTAGCCATGCTCATTTAATGTACCTTTAACAACAAATTCTTTTCCATGACTGTGTGCTTTAATGCCGCATCCACCAGCTACTTGAATACTGCCTGATGGCTAAATCTTTTTTTGTGACATCTTTGCTAAGCTATGCTAAAAGTGCTATAACCAGATCTGGTAAAACACTATGGGGGAGCCTACTAAAAAATGTTGAATGGATTAGAAGTAGGATACAATGCAGTAACAGTTGTAAAAAGTTACTTGCTAGTTTGTGTGCCTCCGAAGCGTTCCTTTCTTAACCATTGTATTTAATAGCAAGATTATCTTATGTGCCAGCAATATCACTTCATAAACGCTTCTGCTTTGTGTACGTGTTTAGATTTCCTGTCATAGATATTACAATCGTCGTAGATTTCTGTCGTCTGATAATCTATGTACTCCATGGTCCTCGAGATGCTTACATTTCGGAACTTCTTCGATCAATCGCTCAGTGATTTGGTCCATGTTGGTTTATTGCAGTTTTGCTCATCTGCCACCAAACAGACTACATATCGTACACTCCACGTCTACGTTTATTGAAGTTGCAATTCTTGAGAGGGGGCGGCAGGGTGGCACAGTGGGTAGCAATGTGGCCTTCTAGTTAGTTGAAAGGTTCGAGGCTTGCTGGAGTTTGCATGTTCTCCCCGTACTCTGATTTCCCCCACAATCCCAAAAACATGCGGTTAGGATAATTAAACAATCTAAATTCCTCTTAGGTGTGAATGTGTGAGTGTATGTGTGCCCTGCGATGGACTGGCAACCTGTCCAGGGTGTACCCCCACCTCTCGCCCAATGTGTGCTCGAGATAGGAGCCCAGTGACCCCATAAAGGAGTAAGTTGGTTGGAAAGTGAATGAATTCTTGAGAGGTGCACGTTTAGCCCTTGTATCCGCCTATTTGTATGCACATTGTAGAATACTGCTTAAAAAAGCATACATTTTGAAAATTAGCCTAAAAAAATGTATGTTTTTTTTTTTTTAAATTTAGTCCAACAACTGAGATGGATAAACTTTTTTACTGATGAGAAAAGGTGTGATTTAAATGGAATTGGATTTACGAAATCCATTTTACGAATAAATGCAATACAATGGGAATGCGTTTGTCTGTCGAAACATGGGCGCGATGGGGCGGCAATAATGGACTAACCTACAGACCAAAAAGATGTTTTGGTCATTCTAAAAATCCTTAGCCAATGTCCAGAATTCTTACTGGCAACAGTCTGCTGCCCTTTGCAAGATGACATGACCGCACAAATTGCATTTCCTCTGTATGTACGGAAAAAAGCCTTCTAATCTTCCATTTCTCTTTGATATTTGTTAATCAGTTTATCAATTTGGTGCCAGTTTATCACAAAGGGATGGAAACAGTATTTTAGTCAACCAATCTGTTAAGACATTCTAGGACAGACACCAATGAATAAATAATTATAAGTGAGAACAAGAAATACTTGCACTCTTGAACTGAGTCTGAAAAGGCCTTGTTTTGAAATCCATTCTATTTTATTTGTCAGTTATGGCAAAATTTCCCTTTAAATGTTTTAAAATATGTGCATTATGTAGTCACTGGTTTATTTTTGAAGATTGTGCCATTTGTCAAATAATCCCAGAGAAGATGTGTGAATTTACTGTGTTTCTTTAGCCGTGTGTGTGTTTTTGATTATCATATGCTGCACAAAGACCTCACAGCTTCTTGGTAATATGCTAATTTCAGTGATTAATTCAGCTTACACTTAAGCCTTTTTCTGAGGCGCTTCCAGTTCCCTTCTGTGTGGTTGTGTTTTCATTCTGGTTTTTGTCTTTCATTGAGTCAGTCTTCTGAAGACATCTGCCTCTTCCAGTATGATATCAATCACGGTTAGCCTGGCTGCATCTGGTTTTCTTCTTATTGATTGTGTTGAAAATTCTTACTGCTGATGCTCGATGTGCTCTCAGATAAACACTGGGGCAAATTGAAAATGCACTCAACTGATGGAAGCGATAAGATCCAGGGCTTTAGGCATGTCTCTCTATATATATGTAGAGATGTTTAGAGGTATAATGGCTCAAATGAACAGTTACTGGCTGCATCTAAATGCTATTGATGCTTCTTTGTGTCCAATGAACAATACTTCAATCAGTGTTCCCCAGTCTTGCCTAGTAATTTTTGTATGTGTGTGTACATCTTTATGTTGTGTGCATCTAGACAGATCTCCATGTAGGCAAAATGATATGGTACCTGCTATAAAGGAAAAATAAATAGTTTACATTATGGAACCTTTAGAAACTGCTATATTTATTTTTTTTAATCAGACTATCCTGTGTATGTATGAGAAGATTAGGAGCAAACAGGATTCCAGTGTTTGAATATCAATGAACCGCACACAGATATTGTTAAGTTACGCATTTAAAAAGTTAGTCAACGATAACCATGTTTCCATCCATAGATGCAAATTAAATGTATGCGCAGAACTGGAACGTCACATAAAATATTTGTGAATAAAGCACTGGTTCCATCCAATGAGTTCAAGAGAACAAAATAGTCACTTCCTGATAAACTGTCGCCAATTGTCAAAAGAAAAATGGAAGTTGCTGCGTTAAGAGAAGACCTGTCTTTCGTATATAATAACTTACTTATATAATTATAACAACAGTCATGTCATCTTGCTTTTTGATGAGTGACTGCTCTTTGCGAAAGCAGCCGGTCAAGACTATTCTCGCGGGTCATGATACCGAACCACTTTGATGACTTTGGTTTAGGTATTTTCAAATGACCCTCAAAATATTTCGGATGTTGTGCAATGAAATTGGTCTGTCGGTTAGTCCATTAATGCGGCCCCATCGCTCCCCGGTTCAAACAGAAAAACGCATTGCCATTGTCATCACATGATGTGTTGAAGCAAAATTGCATGATTTAAGCAAATGTTTTCTTATCGGATAAAAAGTTTTTTTAAGCAATATTCCAAAATGGGCATAAAAAAGGTGGGTGTAAAGACAGCTAATATAAAGTATCTAAAATGTAAATGTTATTCTTTCGGAAAGAATCTGAGCTCATTTAAAAATGACCTATTAATTACTCACACTCTGTCGATTGCATATTAATATTTGAATCAATAACTCAGTTTTTTTATATATATCTATAATTATTTCACACGTAAAAAGCTTTTAGAAAATGCTAATGGTTTTAGCACAAGCCTATGGTGTTTTACATTCAAATCGTTAGCTTCATGGCTAGCAGTTTTTTTCCTGTGAGACAACCTCAATACCTCTACAAAAAGGATGACTTTACACTCCACTAAAGAAAAAAAACATGTAAATTTATAAAAAAGCCATTCAGAATTTGTTGACTCAACATTTCTAGATGGTATACAGATAAGGAAGAGAATAGAGCAAGAATAGGCTGAATACACGAGGAAAAAGAAGATGCACAAAAAAGACTCGTATTAAATTAATGAATATGATAGCTACTAGCTTTGAGTACACTGCATTGCTGTGATTATTATGATCCATATATTCATAGTATCATTAATGTTTCTAGTTGCTTTCTACTAGAAACTCTGGCCTTTAAGGGGTGCCCCTTCAATACACTGAATATAATTATTATAACACGTCTCCGGGGTATTTTGTTATCCTCACTCACAGTTGAGGTCGATTAGCTCTCTGATATTGTAAATTCAGACGTTCAGTTGACATTCAGATCAAGCCCCGGGCTTCTTTAAGGGTTATGAAGGGTCCCGTCACGTAGCCCTACTGAAGCCCTATGACTGTCTCCTAGGTAGCAGGCAGAGAGCATTGTTATGGGAATCCTCTTTGATTAGATTATTGTCCCCACCCCCAACCTCCATCTCTCTTCAAAGGCTTCTGCGCATAAATGTTTCATTGTCAGGCAAATATGTATTCCAGCATCGTGGTTTATGTTTTAAACGGAGCATTTCCACTTGTTCATCTTCTCTCGTTCTGTTGTGTCTGCTGCTTTTGCAGGTCGTGACAGAAGCCTGATGTTGCATTGCTGATATGCTCTGCCCGCCGTGAGGAGTCTCTCTCCTCCTCGTCCTCTTCATCCCTCTTGCATCGCTCAATCGGGGCTGCACTTTTCTAATTCACTTAGCTGAGAAGTGGACTGTTTTATGAGATATTTAAAGAAGTGAGGAGCATGGGATTCTGAGCAGCCCACTGTCGCTGGGTTTAATTTTTGCTTATGGAGGAAGGGGAGGATTGAAACGCATCGGCTCGTTCTAGTGTTGATCTCTCTCCATCCATTCAGAGATGGGCGTCCTGGGATGCGGGATACTTGTCCTTGCACTCATCTTTCAGTGCCAAGGTAGCAGTTTCCACAGCTCCATGTACAGGAGCAAGAGGTGAGTCAATTTGTGTATTTAAAGAAACGGTGAGAGCGATGGCATGTAAACAGCTATTTGTTTAGCAGACTATTTTAAAAGCAATACATAAAAAGTTACGGTAATTAAAATGATGTAAATGAGGAAAATCATTTTTTGACATCAAATAGCAGCGTCTTCAGCTACTGGTAACTGTCTGAGATTTGGTTAGAGGGAAACACAGTATCATGATCATGTTTTACCAGTTAAATTACATCGGAATTGAGTATAATTCCTAAGAATATCAGCCTACAAAGTGTAGCAGATGGTCTTTTCACTTTAAGTAGAAAAAATATGAGAAAGAGCTAAACCTATTTGATGCTTTTATTCTGCAATGCTACTAATTTCATCAAATTCAGTGGTCTTTGCTAAAAAAGCTAGTCAAAAGAAAGTGGGTTGTTCTTTTAAGTCAACTAGATTTAAATGACTTTGTTAGTCTTTTTATTAGGGCCCGAGCGCCTAACCCTATTGTAATTGCTCAGAGTAATATTGTTTCATAGCTTTCTACACATTTTTGAAGTTCTAAACGTGCTCAAAGTCATAGAATTTAACCCACACAGAGCTAGTGGGTGTGGCAAAATGGCTTGTAATTAAGCGAGAAGTGGTTAATAACTTAGCCATGCATCCGATTGTGTTCAAATGTGCCATACGTGTTTAGTGGCAAAATGGAATGTTCCATTTTCTGCTGTTTTACACTGCTATCTGCTATTTTAGACTGTGTCTGAAGCACATGCTTGAAAATGCTTGAACAGTTACTAAGACCTACAAAAATAGAAGC
Source organism: Danionella cerebrum (assembly GCA_007224835.1). NCBI lineage: Eukaryota > Metazoa > Chordata > Actinopteri > Cypriniformes > Danionidae > Danionella > Danionella cerebrum. Next base: position 59,588 of record SRMA01026010.1, on the reverse strand, counting down.
GAGTGTCCAAAACCCATAGGATTATTATTTAGAATTTTGTAGCACAATTCCAGGCAAAACTCCTGCTAGAGATAGCACTCTCTGACAGTCTCATCTACAGGCCATGGCAGTGTTAAATTGTAAAGTTTGACAGTGTGTGCTTTGCGGACTGCTGAATTTCCATGTTGCGTAAAAGGTGTAAAAGGCCTTTACACACCTATGCGTTTGAGCCATGAGGTGCTGCGTCTTTCTCTTGCGTTAAAAAAGTACACTGACACTCTCCTGAACACTAGATGGCTCTTTAGTGAACTGCAATTCACTCCATGCCACACGGTAGCACAATGTCTCTGATTATCTGCAATGAGAAGTTGCAGAGGCATAAAAACACGTGTGAATAAAAAGAGTGAGTGCCCCCTTTATTAAACGGTAGGAGAAATGCTGAACATTTGTCAGTTTATCTGAGGTAAACACTGAGAAATTATTGTGTGACTTGTGTCACATGCATACAGGACTATATTACACAATAAATCTCCCCTTTATATTAGGATTTTATAAAAATCTTGCATAAATACAGATGGGTCACAACCAGAATCTTGTTTTAACAGGGATTGCTTGAAATCACAATAATTTTCATTTTAATCTGCACCTTAATTGTCTAATGAGAGTTTTGTTGTAAATAGGTTTCAAGACTGGTCAGACCCCAACGACTGCTCCAGGACCAGCCAGCCATTTGTCATGTACAGTGCTCACAATTTCTCTCTGGACATTCGGGCACCAGGGCTGACTCCTAAAGAGGTAGGCTTTGCTCAGCTTTAATGCATGATTTATGGCAAAACCCTTTTCCTGCAGAACACCACTTAACAAATGAACGCATGTTTTGAAGCTCTCTCCATTGACTGCTATTTTTGAATTGAAGAACAGCTGTTTTCGGTTCTCTCTCTCTTTCAAATAATTCCATGCATTTTTAGCATTCAAGGCATCAATCAGAGAAGGATTGCAGCTCTCATGAATAATTAAACCTGGCTGCATCTCATAGGTTTAGGATGAGCAGTCTCATGAATAATGATGAAGCCATGATGACTCATCTTTGTGCTCTAGATTTTATAAAAGTATTCAATCAAGAGAATAGAAGCAGTGAACTAGATGTTCCTAAATAATTAAATGAAGAGATTTGTATATTAATCCTGAAATATCGTTGGGGTTTAGTTGAAGATTTTTTTTGTAGCAGATATAATTTTACTTGTGTGGCTAAAAATACTGAAAGCACTTAACCTCGTTGCCCGGCCAAGCAGTGAAAACAAAATATTGACTCAATAAACGAGTTTAAATCTTTAGATGCAATTTTAGTTTCATGTACTTCCATTTAAATCAATGTATTTGATCAATATGTATAGATCAGGCAATGGAATATATAATATTAATATTATTTGTATGGTTTGTAATTTGCCTTTTCTAATATCTCATCGTTTTCTGAGATTTGTTCGAAATCAGATTTTATTATTCATTATTAAAGAGCATATTGAATTGACCAATATTTTAACTAATGTTTAATTTTCAAAGCTGCGGAAAGACTAAATTAGTCATTCTCAAAATGGTAATAATTGTTCATGTATGGATTTCAGACACTTACCAACATTTAATCATATTTGGCAGGGATTCTGTGGTCTCAAAATGTAGGTCTGAATTTTTGGCTTTAAAACGTCCAAAGACTTTCATCTTTGGTCGGACTGAGGTGTTTTTGTAACTTCACCGTAAAGGATTTTGTGAATTACTTAAACACAATCAACTTCTGCTGCTGACTTACCTTTAAGAGACAAGCAGCTCCAGCAAGTGCGTTCTGTCTGCCTTCACTTTCTACAGCCTTGGAGTTGATTGGTCGGACTCGCGACTTTCAACAAATCTGATGCACAATGGGCGGAGACTAGGGCACAGAGTGGTGAGCTCTGACATGTTGCGTCGGGGCCAAAGAGCGCATAAATTAGAAAATAAATAATTTTATCTGCAAATCGGTTTTGAAAATAACCGATACCGATAATCGTGAAAATGCTTAAAATCGTCGCCAATAATCGGTAGGGCCGATAATCGGTCGACCCCTAATGCACCGTGCGAGCCTGCACATTTGGTTGTTTAACAAAGACGGCTGCCGTAGCAACTATAAATAAAGTCGTTTTTGTCAATTACAAATGTTTAAAAATTACTGCAACAAATACACAATTTAGATGAGAGTACTTACAGTGAACACCACATAGTTTTTTTTAGCTTTAATCGCAGAATTATGGGTTTAAAGTGACCTAAAAGAAAAAAATTCTTTCTTCAATCTCAAGAGTTCTGATTTGTATTTTTTATTTTAGAAGTTTGAGTAAAAAGTAAGAATTCTGGTTACAATATCAGAATTCTAATGTTTAAGTAAGAAATCTGAGATCAGATTTTACCATCAAAATTCTTTTATTTATCTCAAGGATCTGACCTTTTTCCAATTCTGACATAAATCTTGAATAATTGATGTTTGTCCTCCATAGCAGTATGCATCACATGACATGCGTCAAACAATAATTTACATACAAAAGATAATCGTCACACAGCCCTAGTATCTTCTATGTAATTTCGCACTTAAAGGGTCTTTACATCTGCAGAATGTCTAAGAAGTGTTTTTGTTTCATAATAGTCAGACAGCTACTACTGTATGGCTGTTCCAGTCCCAACTTCACGGGAGGCCTATATTGGTGAGTAGATATGCAGCCAACACTGGGTAGTCACATTGAAAGGGGAGCATGGGAAACGCACACAAGTTTTCAAAACCGGAAAATAGACATTCAAATGTGACTTAAATACTACACAGCCTCAGCTCTCAGTTGTTATGGGTTTTTTTGCACTGTATTGTTTGTTCATGGAGTGTCTGCTGTTCCCACTGTTATGTGCCATGCGTGATCCTGGTGATGAAATGAAGGGTTAATCTGATCAGGCTTTAAAGGTAATCTTGTTCAGCCTTGTGCCGATGTACAGAACAAATACGTCTTGATTTAATTGACCCTGCTTGCAGAACAATTTCCTTTCCCAACCAAATCAGCCAAGTAATTTGGGCAAAACTTGAAATAAGAATATCTGTCTGGCTTAAAATATCTTAAATAGAGATTTACTTTGCAAGTATGTGCTTCATATACGCATTTATGATGATCTTAGAATTCAGGTTTTTTGCAAATTCAACATGAAAAAAAAATTACAACTTGCCAAACATAAATTGTTTACTTATTTAAAAAATGTAAAAGCAGGAAGTTCACTTAAGTGACAGTATGATGAAGAGGCTTAGAGCTAAGATTTTTGCACATTATTCTCACATTCAATACAAAACAAAAAAAAAAACTCTGAAGCACTGAACTAATTTTCTGTGTCAGCTCAAACTGCTTTTGTTTACTCCTGAAGTGTAAATTGCTTTGGATAAAGGCGCCTGCTAAATGCGTAAATGTTAATGTAAATGCATTATAATATTCTGCAGCATTCTCTTATATGCAACATGACTAGCCTACAGGTTGTGTACTTTTCGGCTAGATAAACAGTAATTTGAGTGCCTGGAAGGAAGGAGAATTAATTTCCAAACAGAGTGTCGGATGTCATCTTTGCATGTTGTTAAATGAGGTCAACAAGATGTGAGAATTTGGGCCTCTCTTCTTGGAATCCGTTCTCTCACAGACTCTCTCTCTCAACTTGAATGGTAGATTCATTTCAAACCATTCTCATCTTACTATTGTTACACTCTTGTATGTGTGAGACGTCATCAATCAGTTTGCAGTCCTCATTCCTAAGGACCAGGGTAAAGTCCATATATGCAGCGAGATTCTTTTCCAAACTGGTCTTTTAGCTAAGGCAGGGGTAGGCAAAAATATTCCTACATTACCTGAACGGTTTAGCCTTAAGTTCATTGGAAAAGTTGTTTTGGGTTTTCTGGAGGCCTGTGACACTTCAGCATAAATCCAGTATATACCGTATTTTTCGGCTCATAAGACGCACTTTTTCTTCCCCAAAACTGAGGGGGAAAAGTTGGTGCGTCTTATGAAGCGAATGCAAACCGCCGCGAAGTCCGGTAACGGCCGTATGAGAGGTGTAAGAGCTCCGGAGCTCCGGAGCTAGGCCGAAGCCGCGGCCATATTTGTTTACCAAGCGCTGCGCGCTGACGTCATCGCCCATCTCTGCCATTGCGCGGACGTAACGAAAACGGGGGGAAAAACTACATTTCCCACAATGCCTTTGGCATCCGCATCCATACTTACGTCACGAGCGAAACTACAGAGATCAACTGCTGTGTCTCACAACGTAAGTGTAAGTCTCTTGCACTTGAGTGATCTCTCACGCTACAAACCCGTTTTCTCACGCTAAAATACATTTCATGTTGTGAAATGGGCACAGCTCATAGTTTGTCTGCTATGTTTTTTGAGTCTGACGATAAGATGATGATCGATAAGCATCGTCTTCAGTCTGTGAGGGTTTTATTTCCACCAAGCATTCACTTGGACAGTTTCACAATCTTGGACAGTTTGATCCTTTATTAATGGAGTTATTTCAAAAGGATTTATATTAGAACAAAAAGCATACGCTTGTTTCCAGCGCTCGCTCTCTCTCTCTCTCTCTCGCGCGCGCGGAGGTAAACAAAACGCTCTCAATGACTGAAACTCTTCTTTAATAAACTCAAACTCAAATCATCTCTCAACGGTAGATCTCACACATGTACATACGAGATAACAAACGTAAGTAACATGTTCTGCAATTAGGGAGTGTTTGATTACAGGGGGGCTCGACTAAAAAAAGTTTGAGAACCACTGTATTATTACTAATGTGGGGGCAATCTTACTAGCTATTATTAGTAATGTAGTGACAATGTTACTGGCTATTATTAGTAATGTAGTGACAATGTTACTGGCTATTATTAGTAATGTAGTGACAATGTTACTAGCTATTATTAGTAATGTAGTGACAATGTTACTGGCTATTATTAGTAATGTAGTGACAATGTTACTAGCTATTATTAGTAATGTAGTACAATGTTACTGGCTATTATTAGTAATGTAGTGACAATGTTACTGGCTATTACGGTATTACTAATGGTGGACTTTAGAGTGATGAGTGGGGGCAAAGAAAAACATTACAGCCTTTTTTTTGTTACTTTTACTGTTTACTGTCTGTTCATGTTACATGTTTGGCTGTTAACTTTTACACAGTTGATATAAAATATTTTACAACAGTATTTGGTTCAGAATCTTTTTTTTCTGGATTTTCCTCTTTAAAAATTGGGTGCGTCTTATGTGCCGGTGCGTCTTATGAGCCGAAAAATACGGTAGTCGTAATCAGAAGATCTCCAACCTTTACCTCTGCTTCCTCGTTGCTATGATGAATAGGATGTTTTTAAACAGAGTGAAACCTCAAAAACCTAGAAATCTTTTCCCACTTTAAAATGCAGCATTAAAACATAAATAAGTCACTCTAACTTTCTTCCGTTTATGATCTCAAAGGGGGGGTTTCTGAACTTGCGAAGAACTGCCTCAGCAAAAATCACTCTAAAGAAGGCTCCATCCGCTCTGTTCTTTGACCAAGGCAAGGTCTTCAAAAACAGGAAGGTAAGAACCTATTCAGCTCCTGCTTTAGCACTGATTTGTGTAACACCCTTTAAAGTCTGATATATGAGATATAGGCACCTGTTTTGACTGAGGTTGAAAAAAGGGGATCTGTATCTAATGAATGGGACAAATATGAAAGTGTCCGAATCATGATAATTGAAATTGAGCTTCTTAGACTGTTGTGTAGATATCTGATAAGGTTTAATTATTACATTACAGTAGTAATATTAGCGATGTGGCTAATAATATGACGTGCTGATAATTGAGGTCTGACCTCTATGGGGGAGTAGGTTTGATGACGTGAGGGCATGAATGCATCTTTTATCTGTTGTCCTTTACAATAAATACGTTTTATACACGGCATCCTTTTTATAACCTCCATCCAAGAGTCGTTAGAAATGGAAAAGATCTTTATATGATTTATAAATACAGTGGTACCTCGAAAAAGAAAGTTTGACCACAATAATAATATTTAATAAATAACTCAAAGGTACAAATAAACGTAAACGCCAGCAGACATAACAAAAGGTATCGAGGGGTGAGTGTCCCAGCCCACGTCAGGGTATCGACAGCCAACGCTAGCCCAGCGACAGACCGCGGGAGCAGACGCGCAGCTCAAAAAGAGTCACGGCTCCTCCACCACATCCCAAGAGAGTGCTGGAAGGATTTTTATCCTGTGGAGAGACTCCGGCCCAGGTTTCATCCATCAGGACAATTAGCAGCTCCACCTAGAACTTTAAACAAATAATTAATAAAGAAAAGGCTAACGCAAAGTGTGGGCCGTCACACTGGAAATATTTTGCTTCGAGATACGTTAAAAATTCCAAGATACGAAAAACGCAACTCTGAGAAATCCGTACATACGCGTACTACATTGTTGACATTTGAAGAGTCAATGCTGGGCGTCACGTGACAGCAGTAAATTCACCAACAGCTCTTCTCTCTTATTCGCTTGTTAAGTTGTGATGTCGCTCTGAGTGGGTACTGGCTCTCCACTGTCCTACTGACCGACAAAGGTCAAAGGAGCTGAAACTTAGATCATCGTAACACCAAAAATGTTCTAAATCAAGCGAAACATTACGTGTAGATTACTAATAATGTGTCGTGATGAAGGTTCAAATAAAAATGACATTCATAAAGTGGAAACTGCTGTTCGGTAATGAAAGCTAAATGTTTCTCCTCTAACTTACGCTACAGAACAGAACATTCCACTTTATAAACGTAATTTCTCTTAGGATTTTGGTTTCGTGTTGGTGTTCGTAATTCGTGAACACGCATCGCCTCACTCACAAGGTAATGTTTCACATTTTTGTATATATTATTTTGGATTAAATTTATTTTGTTTAAATATCATTTATTACAATGTCTAGATTTAAGGATTGAAGAAAAGTTACTTGATTTTTCTGTAGTTTTAAATTTTTTTGAGTGTTGTTTCTGAGAGGCGTTGCGAGGATTAGGCGTTTTATATGTAAAACTTGCATCGACATACGAAAAATTTGAGATACGAACGCTGAGGTGGAACGGATTAATTTCGTATCTCGAGGCACCACTGTAATTTTTAAATATGACTGTGGCTTTCCAGTTAGAAGGTTGCTGGTTCCAGGCTCGCTGGTGACCTTCCTGGAAGGAGTTCGCATGTTCTTCCTGTGCTTGCGTGGGTTTCCTCCAGTTACTCCGGTTTCCCCCACAATCCCAAAAACATCTATCAGGCTAATAATCTAGTAATCTAAATTCCCCTTAGGTGTGAATGTGTGAGTGCGCTGGAGGTAGGCACCAGCAGACCCCCGTGACCCCGAAAAAATGAAAACTGTAAAAATTTGTAAATGTAAAAAAACTGTACAAGTTTTCTATAAAAGTTATGATGCACAGCTATCATCCCAAACCCACATGGACCAATATTAAATTAAATGAAAACAGTATTTGAGTGTCAGTTTATTGCTTTTCTACAATACCTTTAACATCTCTCTGCTTGTGTTTGTAGGATTGGGAAACTCAAGCTTCAGATTGACGTCTAATAAAAGATTCTAAAAAAGATTTATCTCTTCACTTTATAATCTTTCCAAGCATGTGGATCATGCTCTGGTTTATGGAGATTTTATGTTTATTTGGGGGACTGTACTGTTGTACTGTTAGTAATGTAACTGATGAATCTCCAGATAATTATGTCAATGTCACTCAAAAATAATAACTTTAGAAAAACTTTTATATGTTTTGGTGGCGAGAGAGACATGGACAATCATGCACTGTTCAAAGCCGCTCAGGGTGTTTATTAGAAATATGGCACCAATAAATAATTAAAAGAGCCACACGACACTCTGTCGGGTCAGACGAGTGTGTGCTCCCTAGTAGTGGCCTGGGGAGCACTCCGGGGTATCTTCACCCCGATTGAAGCAGTGGTGCATGGTTTTCCGGATCAGAGGTGTGGGATCCCGCTGTGCTGGTGCGTCCCCCATGCTCCGGGCTGCAAGCTAACTGGATCCGTGTGCCCAGTCATCGACTCCTTGATAGAAATGAGCGGCCCTCCACTCAGGGGACCCCTGGTCTCCCCGTGGCTCTCGCTGCATCCCTTTTGTTGCTCCTGGCAGAGGGAATCAGTCTGCCTTCTCCTGCACACTGATCAGTGTGATTCCACCCTCCTCATTTTGCATCTCATTTAAGCCGATGATTTACAGCTGGCAACGCTGATCAGCACAGCTACGTCGTCACAGTTTGTACGAAATATTTAAGAATTATTTGTATGTGTCCTTAAATAAATATTTGTGCACTACTGTTAAACACTGTTTGCAGTTTTTAGAAGAAACGTTTCAAATAAACTGATAATCGTAGTGATTTTGAGGTGAAAACACAGGTGCTTGTCATATAACTAGAATATCATGGAAAAGTTTCTGTAAATCCGTAAAAAAGGTGTCTGCATTCATTCCGATACATTTTTAATGACTAATGAAAACCCCAAATTCAGTATCTTAGAATATTGTGAACAGGTTCCATATTGAAGACACCTGTTGCTGTCAGTCAATCAGATAATTAACTCAAAGCACCTGCTAACAAAGTTTATAAGTATTAAAGTGGTCTTCATTCTAGAAGGCAAAGGTTTCCAATGGTCTAACATTTTAAAACAAACTTTCTTTTAAAAACAGTCAATTTATTTAAAAGTATGAACATTTATTTATGTATTTATTTATGTACATGTATCTATACATTAAAAACATTCAAGTGTTTAAACATATGTTGCATTTGTACATTTACATTTATGTTTTTACTATTTAGCAGACGCTTTTATCCAAAGTGACTTACATTGGGATTTGTAGATATATTAAAACACTTTATTAGCGCAAAACATGTCCAAAGTTTGTGAAAGGAGTTGAATTTCACCATGCAGCAGCATTTCCACCGTGTTCTAAGACGCATGTTATTGTATAAAAAAAACGCAGAAACTTCCATTTTCCTTTTTATATTTGGCTCCACTTTACCAGGAAGTGATGATTTGATTCTCTGCGACTCATTGGATGGAAGCGGTGCTTTACTCACAGTTTTTTTATGCAATATTTCAGTTTCGCGTGTAAATTTAATTTACATTTTTAGATGGAAACACGTCTAATGTCTGTTAAAAGCTTTCTTTTTCTCTCTGAAACAGATCCGTTTCTTACTTATTTTGCTGCTTACTGTGGAGATCTAACCAGAGTATACAGTCCTCGTTTAGATCTTTGATTTTTTTTTCACAATAAAACTAATAATTCAACAATTCAATAATTCAGTACAAAATAATTCACTTCCTGTTGGTTTTGGAAAATCACTCCAATAGATTTTTTTGTAGGATTTGGTGCCAAGGTTTTTCAAATTTCAAACATACACTTCAGATACTGCCTGAAATAGCAGAATTTTTCAGCAGTTCTATGTTGCCACTTGGTGGCGCTGTAGGTGACTGTTATATAGATTTTTTCAGACATACATAACACACAAGAAAAATTTGAACCTGATTGGACGTTGCATGGCTGAGTTATTAACAACTTCCTGTTTCTAATTTCAAAGGCTGACACAATGTTTAACGAAGTCTAAAAAGCTTCACAATTTAACATCCCATATGCCTTTAGATAAAACTGATGGAGTTTGGAGGTGAACAGATAAAGTCTCACGGAGGAGTTTGTCTGAGTATGACAAAAAGAAAAAGTATATTTGAAAAAATTCTGACTTCTTGTCAATTTTGGAAATATTAGTTATATTTAAGTCATTGTTCCCTGCACTTGTCCCCAATTTCATTTTGCTACGATTAACTCAAGCTAAAACCTGTTAGGTGGCGCTATAGAGCCCTTTTTCAGCTCTCACTATTCAAACCACAATCAGATGTAAATTTTCATCAGTTCTGTGTGATATTCGGTGACTTTCAGAGCTCGAGCATTAATAAACACGTATAATATCAGTATGTGTGGAATGAATGGAAATAATTAATTAGGTGGTTAAAATAATCGACTTTTTCAAAGATATTCTAATTATGACGAGCACCTGTGCCCCTGCTCCATCTCTTGTGTGATGTGCTGCTGGCATCACATTCAAAATGAGACAATATTTGGAACAGACAATCAGAACATTCCAGAGCTCAGGATTACCTTGAACGTTACTGTTTGTATTCGTACTTTTAAATAAAGATTCTAATGCATCGCAGTAGTCTCGAGGTCGTTTTTGAAGGCTACATCAGCAAGGACCATTTTTTACATGAGTTGTGCAAGAAGGGTTTGGTTCCTGTGGTTCTTGGGGCAGAGGGTGGCTGAATTCATCTCTGTTTAGTGAAATACAATGTACAACACGACCGAGTTTCCCTCAATTTGCATAATGGCAGACCTAGAAAATCTGGAAATCGAACAGACAAACATCTGCTCCTGTGAAAACCTGAATGAGCAGAGTGGGCTTTCTCATCTGTTAGTGGAAGGTGTTTGAGTCCACAAGGACTTGAGAGCTCACTACAGTGAAGCATGGTGGAGGCAGAATTATGCTGTATAGATGTTGATACCACCTGATACCACTTAAATAGCTCTTCTTCGATGAACACTTGATCTATTGATTTAATCACTTAGGACTACTGTGAGGCTTCAACTTTCAGAAGGACAATGATCTCAAGCACTGTGAGGATGTATACTGAGGGGGATCAGGGGATCTTCCTGAATGTCTTTGAGTGACAGAGCCAGAGCTCAGACTTGAAACCTCCAGCTTCAATGAGAAATAGCAACCAGGGAAATGCAGAGGATTGCCCGGTTATCATTATCAGATCCTTTCAAGAATAGGGGGGGACTCACAAGGAGTAGACTGAGACTGTGTGCTTGAAGTAGCAACAATTTCAGCTTAACTATTTATAACCACTAGATGGCGCCCTGGTATTTTGAGTATTCATTTATTTGTTGTAGATTCACTCGTTTATTTTTCAACTATGTATTATTTTTGATGATTCTGATGATCATAATTGGGGTTTGGTGCTATATTATGTTTATTTGAGAGTCATTTCCTGTTATCCGAGAAGGGTCTGGCTGCGGATCCTGCACGACTGGCACTCTCTGACTATTGGATAGCACACGGCACGTGACATTCACTCTTTTTTTAACTTTCTCTCTCATGTTCTTTCACAAGCGCAAACGCGTTAATAAAAGAATAGTGGACAAGCAACAAATCCAAAATTGCGCAGTTTGATTTTGTTTAAAGTTAAAATTAATTTGACATACGATTCATAAAAGGTATTGTTTCATCTTTAAATAAGGTTAGCTTTTTACAGTTTGCATAATTTAACGGTACTTTATTTCTGGGAACAAGATTTCTACGTTACATGTACGTTCTCTATATGTTTTATCCAGGTAAACTTCAATCACCAAAGCGCCCTCTACTGGTCGTCAGTGTACTACAATCACAAAACACCGTATTATTTTGTGCAGAAATGAATATGTAATTATTATCCACGATACCACAGGTATTGACAATATAAAAAGGTTCAAGTACAATAATTGTTTATTCTCAACAGTTGCATATTTTGATATTTAGGACCATAGACTTAATCACAAGAAACACGTTCAGATTATAGAAGTCATGATAGATTACAGGAAAAGACTACAGCACAATATTTAGTACATTTATTTTATTCTGTACATTGACATACTCTGTGCTTCAGGAACGGATGAAGTCACGTGTCATGTGCTACCCAATAGAGAGCCAATCAAGAATGGTCCAATAGTAGAAGAGCGCCAGTCGAAGTGCCCAGTAGTAGCACAGTGCCAGTGAAAGTCTGCAGCCAGACACTCTTGGTGACATGCTACGAGAGTTCATGGAAAGTTTAACGAAGCTAAACTATCAAACAAACCACCCCCTCTCTTAGTTATGGACTGGCAAAGAGGTTTGGAAATGTATTTTTATTTATTTTGTGTTTCTGTGACAATGTTTTTTTGTGTGTAATTGTACAAATCAATAAAAACTGTGTTTTCCTCATTTATTTAGTTACACATTGTTGTTGTCAATGTGCAAAATAAACAGCAGTAAAAAAAGGTCGGCCATACTATGAATGGCACAAAAGGACCCACTACGCACAGACCTTATCCTTGATATGCTACAGTTTCACTGGCTGTGTATGAGAGGGGCTGGAGAGCGGCGGTACATAATGAGTCTCTGCACGCAACAGTGAAGCATAGCGGAGGTTCCTTGAACATTTGGGGCTGCATTTCTGCAAACGGAGTTGGATTTGGTCAGGATTCATGGTGTTATCAATGCGGAGGTATGCAGGCACTCAGTTATCCAACCTGCAGTACCTTCAGGGAGGTGCAGAATTGGTCCCAAGTTTACCCTGCAGCAGGTCAATGACCCAAAACACAGACTGAGTCAATGAGAACCATCTTCATCTTAAAGAAGAACGTGATGTTATGTCTGGGATTACACGAAGAGAAAGATACATCCACAGAGGATCTGAGGTTATTCTCAAAGATTTTGGAACAACCTCCCAGTAGAGTTCTTTCAGAAACTGTGAGCAAGTGTAGCTAGAAGAACTGCAGATGTTTTGAAGGCAAAGGGTGTTCACACTAAATATTGGCTTGATTTGGATTCGTCTTTTCTTCTTTCAGTGCATTTTGTTTATTCATGTAAATTACGGTTTAACACTTCAGTTCTGAAAGCATTCTTTGTGTACCACATTACACGCCTAAAACTTCTGCACAGTACTTTATTTCAGAAACTGGACATTTCTGTTTGTAAGAAGTGTTTTTATTTATTTTATGCAAGATGAAATTTGGTTTTGATTTTAGGAAAATGATATGCGATATTGAAGAACGTGTGCATTTTGTCTCCATCGTATTTTTTAAAGTATATCTTCTTTTCCTTTCGGCTGTTCCCAGTTTAGAGGTCGCCACAGCGAATCATCTGTCTCTGTTTTTTTTTTTTACCATTTTATTGTTAGAAACAAATTGTGCAGTTATAATCGCTAGATTAATCACGTAACCTCGAAGATCACAAGGGAAGACCCTTCCTTTATTCTAGAGACCAGATCGTTCTATCTGAAAATGGTACGTTGTCGCCCTCTACCGATAGCAAACAGAACTGCACTTAAACTCTGGCTCATAAGCGAGAACTTTTATAGTTTTAAAAGAGATTTGAAACATGTTGAAAAACGTAATTTAGTAAAAAATAGACTCAAGATTCACACTAGAGCAGAAAAGAATCGTATGAAACCTGAGGGAATCAAAATGTCACCCTAACACACAAATAAATGATGTGTTTCAACATGGAATCGAAAAAAGAACATTATTTACAACTATATACACTCATTAAGCATCAGAACGATGTCTCTCCAAGCTCCTGTTAGTCCAGAACAACGGCGTCTTCTCTTGCAATAGTTGTATTTGCTGAGACAAATAACAGACAATGCACGCGGTAGAGAAAGAGGAAGTAAAAGAGAAAGTAAACGCGTTATTTTCTACAGCTCAGAGTGGGTGAACACCACACCGGTGATAGCTGATCGTTCCCCGGAGGATCGCCCGCTCGGCTCGGCTTGGGCACGGGATGGCCACGCACTCGCACTCCGTCAGAAGAAAGAAGGTATGAAGGCATCAGTCTGATCTGGGGATCTACTGTTCATGTTATTACACGATGTACATCGCGAGAGCCACGATGAATCTCCTTCCTGAACAGGTCAGGAGTGGTAGAGAAGGTTATTACTCGAGCTTAAATCACAAAATCTTCCGTTTTTGCTTAAATTGATTGAAGCAAATGAATATACACCAACAAAAACTACTACAGATAGTGTTTTGTTTGAGAAGCGTCATTTTTAAGGACCGCACAAGTCTTCTAGGCATGGAATGAACAAGTCGGCAACAGATTGCAGCATCTATCTTTCTCCATTCTTCAAGAAGAACCTCTTTTAGAGCTGGATGCAGAATTCCCCACAGGTGTTCCATTGGGTTCGAATCAGGAGACATCGATCACCATCACCATGTTCTTCTTCAGAAATGCAGCAGTAGACGTGTTTGGGATTTCATTGTCGTGTTGGGAAAGTGTCCAGAGTGATGCAGAACATTGTTGAGTTCATGATGCCATCGATGAAATGCAGCTCCCCAACACCAGCCGCAGTCCTGGAGCCCCACATAATGACACTGCCACCACCATGTTTCACTGTAGGCACCAGGCATTTCTCTTTGAAATCATCAGCTTTACGGCACCATACAGTTTTTAAAAAAGCTCCAAAAACAGTGATTTTAGCTTCAGAGTATAGTATTCCAGTAGACTTCATCTTCTTCAGCATGGGCTTAAGCAAATTCTAGCTGTGCTTTTTTGTGCATGGGCTTCAAGAGAGGCTTCCTTTGTCCGAGATCCTCTGCAGTGTTCACGGTAAACCTTCCCTCCAGTTTGGCTTTTTCGTGATTTAGCCAACTGCAGTGAATGTGCAGGTGATTTTCTGCACCTGGATCTGTTTTGGATCACTTTTGCTGCAGTATTTTGACAGATATGCAAAGCTTTGCATAGAAAAGCTAAAGAAATGATTTCCTTTCTTAGATTTTGTGACATTTCTCTTCCATGGGGAGCCGTTGCTGACAGGAGGAAATGGGAAGAGACTTTCTTTGTTAAGTAAAGACCCTTCAGGACACTTCTTAAATGAATCATTAGATTCCCCTTTGGTTGAATGTTTGTCCTAAGATTATATTCAGGGATGTACACATTTTTACAACATGGCCTTGAATAAATTTGTTAGGAAAATCAAATTTTTATGTGTACAAATGAACAAATCTTTTTTGCAATCAATGGCCCACAATTGTGAGAGTAATCTGTAGTGTAGTGTCTCATAGAAAATGAGAAAATTCTGAAAGGAAACTAAGGTTGTATGGCAAGTGTAGTGGGGTGTACTCATTTATGCTGAGCGTTTTATCTCAGCATATTTAGTACAAAAAACACTGACTGGAGACAGGAACCATGTTTGACGTGAAACAATAACAGGCATGTAGTGAATGGAGGCAATAGGGCATACATACACAGAGTAATCAGACATAACGAGGGTAAACAGGTGAACATTATTAACAGAATTGACAACAGCTGTGACGAAACGTGACAGTTATATTGCAGCCATTTCATTTCAGCTCATTGTTTTCCTCATTAATGTTTACATGACACCACATATTGACAGAAAATCATATAATTGTTCCCATTTTTGCAGATTTATTAAAAAATAAAAAGTATTCAGACCCAGTCATATATTTAATTTGATTAGTTAAATCAAGTCCATGAATCACTAATGGACTTGAGTAGGAAAGTCACACTCCTGTCTATATAACCCTTAAAATCTCACACAGGAAAATGCTCAGAGCAATATTTACTCTCTTAATGGAATCTTTGGTCCCTCTCTGAATAGTGTTAAGATAGCTCAGTGACAGAGTAATTAATTAATAAGAATATTTTATTTTTAAATTATTAGTGTTGATACAGAAACACAAGGCAGACAAAACTAATAGACAGAATTTTCATTCACAGATTAAAAAAAAGGAATTAACTGGCACTTTATGAGCCATAAACATTAGTAAACCAAAAATCAATCATTTACAAGGTATTGTTTTTTATTTTAATACACATTAGTTAGCAGTTTATAAATATAACTATAAATGCTTTATTCTTGATTTATAAGCATCTGTTTGATACGCTTTACAACATTAATATCATGCTTTATTGAGGATTAGTTAATCATTTATAAACTACAATTTTAGCTACTTAAAACCAGTTAGTAATTGGTTGTAAACGATTCATAAGGTCATTTATAGAGTGGTAATAAATTCTACTACACGAAGTAGCAGTTAGTGTGGTAATAAATGATTTATTAACACATATTTTTGCTGTATTTCATGGTTAATATATGGAGTTATAAAACATTTTTTGTGAGCTCATCTACTATTATTTTATTTTAAATTGACACAGCACATTACTAATGCTTCATTAATGGCTCATAGTGTGGATTTTACTGTGTGCAGCTCACGTCACAGAGCAGATGAGGATCATGTTTATGTCAAGGTGCAGTGAGTAATGGGGTGCACTCTAGTACCCTCTATTGACCAGCCACAGGGCTTTAAAACCCCAAAAAGGGTGAAAAAGATACCTAGGTTTTGGCATCTGAGATCTTTACCTGATAAATATTTCCACAACATGCCCACTAACATGATCACTGCCACCTGCTACCTTTGCCACTCACCTGGGATCATTAGCTGAGGTGAGGACTTGAGGTAAATATTTGACAATAATAAAAGCAAAAATTTTTTTGTGAGCCTGCTCATACTTAGTCCACCCCTGTTTCCCCAACAACCCTGTGCCCTTACATAGATAGCCAATCACAATAATTGAAATGTCATTGGGGGTGGAGTGTGAAGGATAGACTTTTTGGATTGAGGTGTTTTAATGAGGGGCTGATATAGGAAGACAACTCATGTTGAGTTAAGCATTATATTTACAAATGTGTGTTAGTTGTTTTCTCAAGAAACACTGCACTTGTAAGTAGCCTTCTAGGGACTTTAAAAGTGTCTCATAGCGTTGATTAATTCCAGGAGATGTTATGCTTCCATTTATTATCGCAGGAAAAGAAAAGTGATCCCCGGAGAACAAAGAGCCCCTCAAGAGTCCATTCTTGTCGTCGCAGGCTTGAGAGGAAATACTCTCGACACTGGTGAGAAACCCGTCTGTTCTGCTTTAGAAAAGGATTGTACTATTCCTGATGTTTATTTATGGCTCAGAGAATATATTTCATATATTTCTGGTATCATGGTTGAGTGTCAAGTACGGTTACACTACCATACAATACAACTTTTTACATGTCCATTTCAAAGACATGTGGGAGAGACTTTTGATTTTTGGCGAAATGGGACCATCTTCACGCAGCATTGTGACATTAGCTGCTTTGAAATCTGCACATTGAAGGATGCAGAACCTTTAACAGGCAGTAATGGAGCTTTCCAGAGAGATCCTCAGGTTTAGGAAGTAGCAATGTATAAAAATGGCTTCACAAGAAGAAAATTGTGGCTACTAACGTCAACCTAAACCAACAGTTTATAACATTATCAAGAACTTCAAGGATAGAGTTTCAGTTCTTGTTAAGAAGGCTTCAGGGCATCCAAGAAAGTCCAGCAAGCACCAGGATCATCTCCTAAAGAGGATTGAGCTCCGGGATCAGAGTGCCACCAGTGCAGAGCTTGCTCTGGAATGGCAGCAGGCAGGGGTGAGCACCTTCACACAAAGTAAGGCAAAGACTTTCGGAAAACTGCCTGGTGTCAAGAAGAGCAGCAAAGAAGCCACTTCTTAACAAAGACAGATTGATCTTCAGCAAAAAGTCAGCTGAATGGACTGCTGAGGACTTGGGCAAAGTCATATTCTCCAATGAAGACCCTTTCCGATTGTTTGGGGCATCTGGAAAAAGGCTTGACCGGAGCAAAATAGGTGAGCGCTACCATCAGTCCTGTGTCATGCCGACAGTAAAGCATCCTGAGAGCGTTCATGAGCCACAACCATCTATAGGCCCACGGATGGCTCTCCTCTCCCTTTCTCCCTCAATTCCCAGTAAACTGAGGGTTCTGGAATAGGCTTGCGCCAAAAAACCCCCGCAACCCACCTCCACTGGGAGACACCTTGCTCTTCATCCAGCCTGTTGGCAGTTGTTGACCAGTCCTGAGTACTTTGTGAGCTGTCGACTCCAAGAACACAACCTGCTAGGTTGTTTCTGATGGAAGGACTATGTACAGACGCAGATTTGTGGCAAAGATGTGGCTGTGGAACTGCCGATCTAGGTCACAACAGCTGCGCTGAGCTGATGCCTTCGCCAATGGTCTTAAGGAGTTGGTCATGTCTCCATAGATATCTTCCATCTCCAAGTGCTGTGTTACAGCTGCAGAGGATGTGTTAGAGGGCTCCAAGATTGTCAGGGACAAGATTGTAGACTTATGCAAAGCATGAATACTCAACCACCTTCAAGCAGTTTCATGACAAGGTGACAATAGTTGATGTCTTTAAGTTTGCCAGTTAATTAGGTAAACAGGGTGAAAGTGTTGAGGTAACATGAGAACAAATTTTAGCTGATTGGCTGCTCTCTGCTGTATGAACACCATCTAATGGCAAATAAGATGTGTTATGTTTTGCGAGTGTTTATCCATGGGGACTGTTTCAGTTCGGTTGTATTTGGCGCAGCAGTCTTTGGGTGGCTCGCCAATGTATTAGATTACTCGAATACATAAAATGAGTAAGCTTGAGCAGAGATCTTTTGAGAAGAAGGTTTATTGAAGGTTTCAGTGTAGCAGATCATCATACAGTGAAGGTTTGGTCTTTCCTGGTCAACCTTCGAATCTTAACCTAACTATGCCTTGGAGATTGAGTGTCTTTTAAATGCAGAAGGGTTGTTAAAGGAACCCCCACAATTATAATGACAAAGAAGGCGACTGACCTCCTAGGTGTGTCAGAGCCTATCAACACAAGATTGATGAATGTGTGGAGGTCCGAAGCATTCCATTGACGCTATCAGAGACACTCAATGTAAATACATGATACAGTTAAATAAGCAAAATCCTTCAGGACGTAACAATTTCACTGCATCAATGTGATGAAGGATGTATCATGTACCACTATGTCTTGAGGGGAAACTTTCAGCTACGACATTTAAAACGGGTCTTGGAGGAGTTTTGCAGCTTGACAATGATCTAAAACACATTTATATATTAATTTAAACTGTGCTGCATAATCAGTACTATAACTATTTCCCAATGTCATTACTAACTGTACATGTATATATTATATTTTATATGAGTCGCATTTTATACTACGAAACAGAACAATAAAAAAAAAAAAGCTTGATCCATATTTGTCATTCATACAACTTAAAAGGTGAAATTCAATGCTTTGATTTGTCGGTCACTGTAACATAACACTGTATTTATTACAGCAAGAATCCAAATTCCAGAATACTGGCACGTCTACTCAAACACTTACTTCATTCATATACATCCATACATCAATTTTTTAACCTTTTCAAACTTTTTTTTCTAGGACTCTCTACATAATGTTAATATGTATGGGCTGATAATTACTTGGTTCATTAATGTAGACAATGTAAATTGCAGTTTCAAGTTCTTCAGGACTCGTGAGCGTCAGAGTTTCCCTCTGCGTCACCATCGTCACCAGTATCGTTCAACTCAAAGGCTCAGAGCCAAGGTCAGGGCTTCTTCCATCTCCCGATCATTTTCTTCCACAATGTCCAGACGGCACTCAAACTCAGGTAAGATTTTCCTCACCTGCATTGTTATTAAATCTGTAAAAAAAAAATTCAATCTGTAAAAAATGTTCTCGAAAAGAAAACAGCCAATGGCTTTAGACAATTTTTGAGTTGTTGCAGTGTTTTAAACTGCTGTAAGGTCTGGGCAGAGAGGGGATGTGGTAACATGAGCAAAGATATTCTATGGAGAACATCCTTACTGCAGACTGTGGCATGGTAACGTCATGCACCTGAACACATCATGCATAAACCATGAAATCAAAACTCTATCATAAATGACTTACCCCTTACCAAAGCCCAACTCTAACCATAGATGACTTAATCCTCACCCAAAGCCAAACTCTAACCATAAATGACTTACCCCTTACCAAAGCCCAACTCTAACCATAGATGACTTAATCCTCACCCAAAGCCGAACTCTAACCATAGATGACTTAATCCTCACCCAAAGCCTAACTCTAACCATAGATGACTTAATCCTCACCCAAAGCTGAACTCTAACCATAAATGACTTACCCCTTACCAAAGCCCAACTCTAACCATAGATGACTTAATCCTCACCCAAAGCCGAACTCTAACCATAAATGACTTACCCCTTACCAAAGCCAAACTCTAACCATAGATGACTTAATCCTCACCCAAAGCCAAACTCTAACCATAGACGACTTACCCCTTACCAAAGCCCAACTCTAACCATAGATGACTTAATCCTCACCCAAAGCCAAACTCTAACCATAGATGACTTAACCCTCACCCAAAACCTAACTCTAACCATAGATGACTTAATCCTCACCCAAAGCCAAACTCTAACCATAAATGACTTACCCCTTACCAAAGCCCAACTCTAACCATAGATGACTTAATCCTCACCCAAAGCCGAACTCTAACC
>SRMA01026010.1:0-19669 GCA_007224835.1 Danionella cerebrum | reverse complement strand
GTTTATTCCATGTGCATAATGCCAAATCTTTTTTTATGGGGTTTCCCACTTAGCATTGGTGTTGGCATAATAAAAATTTTCATTTAACACTTTACTAACATTAACCTAAAGTTTTTTTGACTCCATTTTGACTCAAGATCTCCATCATCAATGTTAAAATTGGACAATGACACTCCAATCCAGCGGTGGCAGTAAGTACTGAAACCACCTTTAAACATTACACGTCTCCGCAGAGGAAATATTGACGCAATGACGCTCCCTGCCTCAAGATGACGATTGTAGTACAACAGATGCACTCTGTGCCACACGGGGTAACATGAAAGAAGAAGACGACGACGACAGAGAAGAAATCAAAGAATACATTGAAAAAAAAATGGATGTTGAGTGGTTTATTCTGTTGGTGACCGGATATATTTTATGTATCCTATGATGCATGAGCGCCACCGAGCGATCTTTTACATCCTACTCACATCATCGAAAGAGTCCGTTTTCATTGAACATTTATCCAATACGACAGTCTGAAACTCTTTTTCACTGGCACCACTCGTTCGGTCCGATCTGTGAGCTGAGCTCCCATTGGCATCTATGGTTTTCGATCAAGGAATGTTTTTACACAAAGATTTGGATCGGTCCTAAGAAAACATCCCTACAACAGGTCCACAGCAAGGAACTTCTCCATTGTCTCCGGAATAGATCAATTCTATGTCTTCTGGGAATTCAATTCTTTACTAGACTCTGAAAACAGAAACACACATGATGGCCTTCTTCTATTAAGGCAAACCCTTGGACTTCTTCTAACTGAACTTCATGATACAGTAACTTGAGATGGTTTTGATTTGTCGGTTGTGATCTCTTCAGTTCTTTCCTTCATTTCCAATCGAGTTGGAAGCCTCAGCAGTGTTTGGCAAACATCATTGCTTTCTTGTAGCTCAGACAGTAGAGCATTGTGCTAGCAACGCAAAGAAAGTGGGTTCAAAGGTCAAGCTTTTCAAACAAGAAAAGATTTCTTGAAATGTACGGTAAGTCACTGGATAAAAGTTGATGGCAAAAACCATCATTACATGAGGACCACCCAAAGAAAGGGAGACCAAAAGTCACCTCTGCTGAGGGTTAGCTAATCATGGTCCCAGCCTCTTCAATTAAGAGCGCATAAGATTAGAGGCCAGATGAATGGTCCAGAAGGAGGCAATTGTTCAGATGAGAGGAAGCATGCCTTCCTGGACATGGAAATCAACAAGAGGAAGATATTTGTTTTGGCCATAAAACACAAAGAAGGGATATTAGCCCAGGGGGAATCTGTGCTTTGCTCTGATGTGTATAACATTACACTAGATTAGAATCTATAGACGTAGAAACCATATCATCCATAAGTTTTCGATCAAGTCATGGTAGTTTCTCCCAATTTGGGAGTAGCCAGCCGTTCGAGAGTTTCAATACAGTGGTACCTCGAGATACGAATGCTTCACGTCACGAAAAATCCAAGATACAAAAGGAACAAACTGCTGTCCGGAAACGAAAGCTA
The DNA here is from genome assembly GCA_007224835.1 of Danionella cerebrum. Taxonomy (NCBI): domain Eukaryota; kingdom Metazoa; phylum Chordata; class Actinopteri; order Cypriniformes; family Danionidae; genus Danionella; species Danionella cerebrum. Next base: position 18,147 of record SRMA01026010.1, on the reverse strand, counting down.
AAGGTTCTTCCTCTAACTTGCGCTAAAGAACAGAACATTCAGCAGTTTTCAAATGTGTAGATTTAAGGATTTCCTTTTTTAACAACTTATACTGTTGTTTCTGAGAGCCATTACACAGATTAGGTGTTTTACATGTAATTTTTTTTTTGATATATGAAAAATTTGCGATACAAACGCCACCCTGGAACGGATTACGTTCGTATCTGGAGTTATCACTGTAATAGGTCTAGGAAATCTGTGTATGAGAATTAATGAGAAATAAAAAAAAATCCCTTACTACCAATTGTCATGAAAGTTGAAATTTAGGATTTGAATTAAAAGCTTTTATTTCTATTTTAAAGCACTGTTAACATATTCAGTCCCTTCCAAACACTGGAAACAAGAGATTTCAGCTTTGTAAAAACTCTCAAAATTTAGCCATTTCCAGTCCCTGACAAAAGTCTTGTCACTTATTTATTTTGTAGAAACATCTGGTTTTTAACTAATCATGTGGTGTCAAAAAAACCAAAAGTATTAAAGAAAGCAGTCTTGCATGCCCCCCAAAGTTCATCAATATATTTCGGTTTGTCTTCCATGCTTCCTTTCAAACTACCTCAGACATGCTCAATGATGTTCATGTCTGGTGACTGGGCTGGCCAATCCTAGAGCATCTTGATTCACCTTGAGGAACTTTGTTGTTGACATGGAAGTATGAGCTTTTTCCAATTTGGTTGGAAATTTGAGAGGTAGCTAAGATTTCTTCCACCTGCAAATCTCCTCTACACCCCCACACTGATCTTTGCAGGCTCTAGTAGGTCTCCTGCAATATTTGCAGTCACTGTGGTAGACTCTGCTACTTTCCCAGTGTCTGGTGGAGCTCTGCTGCAGTGGAAAATGGGTCCTTTCTAGACATTTTTTATTGTTTGTTGAACCAATGTTCCTCTCGAGCTGTTGTTTTGCGGGCTCCGCATGATCTGGGCTTGTCAAAAACGTCTCAAGTCAAATTTTTTTGTAGCCTCTGTACTTGACGCTGAGACACATTGAAGGTTTTTACCTCATCAGCAGTGGATCTGGTCTTCAGCCCCATGATAATCAACACTGTAGTCTCAGGGTGAATCTTAGGCATGTTTACAGAGGTCTAGTTTAGAGCTGGGTATCGTTCAAAAATGTTCGATACCGATACCCTGAATTCGATACCAGTTCCAAACGATACTTTTTCTCTCGATGCTTTTATTTTTAGATATAGATTCTAACAAGATTACATAACACATAATCGCAGAGAAACTTTGGTTTTATTTTTTCAGGATGTTTGTGACACTTTTCACAGCTGGCTTATCTCTAAGACCAATAAGCAAAGGAACAAAAGCACAAAATGAACAAAGTGCAGGGTTAACATTTGCTGTTAACCTTAAAGCAGGGGTGCCAAACTCATTTTCACAGAGGGCCACATTAGCATAATGGCTGTCCTCAAAGGGCCAGATGTAACTTATAAATGTAAAACAATGTAATCGAATGTAATGTAAAATAAATGTAACTACTCCTTAATGTTAAATAACTCATTATTTATAACTTATTCAAGTGACAATTCAGTTGCATAGAAACAATTGTACGCTTGTTGTTCTAATATTAATACTTTTTATTTCTGTCACCTTGTGAAAACCCACATAACTCCATTAATGAAGGATCAAACTGTCCAAGTGCATAAAGAAAAATAGCATTTTTGTCATTTGTTTAGCGAAAAAAAACCCCTCACAGACTGAAGACGATGCATATCGATCATCATCTTTTATCATCAGGCTCAAGAAACAGATCACAGATAAACTATTAGCTCCGCCCATTTCACATCTTGAAATGTATTTTATCGTGAGAAACTGGAGGTGTAACATTAGAGATCACTCAAATGCGTGATTCTTACGTTCAATGTGTGAGAGTTTTTAGCTCTGCAGTTTCACTCGTGAGTATGGATGCGGAAATACCGTTGCGGCTAAAGGCATTGTGGGAAATGTAGTTTTTTTAGACTCTCAAAACTTTTAAGCTCTCGCGGGCCACATTAGATTACATGGCGGACCACATCTGGCTGAGTTTGACACATGTGCCTGAAAGCATTTTAGTATCAACTTAGCTAGGTATTTAAAGCCATCAAACCGTACATAATGTTACACAGCGAACGTTAGTCCGAAACACGATTAATAAATTGTGACTTAACTTTAACGGTACACAAGCATGAAGCGCTAAAGGTTAGCTGATTTTTAATGTCTGTTTACCTGCCGGAGCATCCATCGCACCGGTATCATCAGTCACGGAGGACGACGCTTGTGGTGGGCATGTTGTTGGAGGCTCTGAGGAAAATACTGAGAGGATGATGATGATGATGATGATGATGACTGCACCGGCGTGATCTTCTTGCAGTAAATTAATTCCGTGTACTGTCAGGTGTTTCATCATAGTGTTGTCAGACTTGGACGCGATAAGCTTTTTACAAATATTGCATCGTACGCTGTTGCCGTCAATCTTGGCATAATGTAGCCATACTTTTGATCGCTTAAACATAGTTTGCGTTAAATTTATGCTATGCTTTAAAGTGTAATGTACATTACAGCCTCACCTCACACTTGACAAGCTCTGAGCGAGTGGGGGTAGCTGCCATAAACGTCATTTTTTAAGGCAGCTTCGCCGCAGCCAATCACCAGCATTTGATCTGGGCACGTTAAGGACACCACACGTTTTCTAGCTCACTGATGTTAACAAGATTATACCCTTAGGTATCGAAATTTGGTATCGAACGAAAATGATTTTTTCGATACTCGGTAGTATTGAGACGATTCGGCCGGTGCTTAAAAAAGTACAGAACTCGATACTAGTCTAGTTGCAGTTGATGTTGAGCTCTTGATCACTGGAGTTCATTTTATAAATACCTGATCGATCCATTATTAGACACCAGTGAATCTCACTTTAGGCGATAACACTTTAGGCTTTTTTCGAAAATGAACTCAATGGGTTTTATTAAGCTGTAAATATCAAAATAAATTCTGACACTTTTGTCTAGCACTGAAACATTATTACAAAAGCTGTTGGGATTAAAACGAGCTATTTCTTGGAAAAGAATCTTGATTTGTAATTTATTTCAGCAACACTTTAGGTCAATTTGTACAAAAGCTGACTTTTGTCAGACACTGTACTTCTAGAAAATGCTTTTAATAAAAACCTTCAGCTGTATAAATCTGAAGTAGATGTTTTATTTGTGATACACAACATGAATGAGTGGTTCACATGCAGTCACAAAGAGTTCCACACTATATGATCCCAATAATCCATAGGAGGATACAAAATATAGAAATATTTCTGACAAAATGTACAGATCTTTTACAATACGTCATTTTATGTAACATAATTTGTAATCAGAAGTCATTATCTAGATACTATTTACAACATTTATTTAAAATACTGAGTATTGCCTTTCAAACTATAACCAACATTGGTCAAGAAAAGAACCATTTAAAAGCGTGTTGTAAAAGACAAGTTAAAACCATGAAAACCACATTTCAGGAAACTATCAGTACAATCAACATGAAGCAGCACAGGGATCGTAGAAAACAGTATTGCACAAAATTTCATCACAAAAGTAACAGAATTAAAAAGAGTTTGGCCCCAACAAGATGTATATGTGGAACAAAAACAAATAAGTGGTTAAATATGAGAATTCTGGTAAAATAGTAGCGTATGGATGTTATTGAAAATATATTTTATTTTCTAGTTCTTTTAATGAACAAGGCAAATGAACAGAGAATAATTTTTAATCATGTAATTAATTATTTAAGCTAAGTGCACACAAATGTATCACCTTTTCCTTAAACGAAGCTTCATATTGGACTTATTGCACACGTTTCTGAAACAAAATCATACTTTTAGCATAGATCATACACTATTTAATTGAATATAATCAATAATACTTTTTGTACATTCTCCGGGTTGAGTAAATACACAAATTCATATCCATCAAATGACCCAAGCATACTCAAATTGGATTGAATATTTGAGAGAATGTACACTCAGTTGATTCCAGGTACGACCCTTTTTATTTGTTCAAATCCTAATTTGTAAAACAAGGTCCAGTCAGCCAGCGTCATCAGTAGTGAGGGAAGTCTGCAGGATGGGCATGTTCAAACCGAATGTGTGAAGTTCAGTGAGATGTACCCTTGACCCTTCTTAAGCTTGTGCCATCGATGGATTTTATCATGCAGCGTAGGAGAAATCTGCATTTGGAAGAATGAGATGCAAATGGCACAGGTTGGTTGACCTAGTACTTTTCTAATGGTCACTGATTACTGTTTGATTAGATTTCTGCCGTCGTGTGACCTGTGACCAATGTTTTCATGACAGGCTCGATTCCGAAGCTGCTCAAAGACGGCAATGAATTTCGGCTAATGCATTTGGTACATGACACATTTGATAAAAATAGCTTTGCAGTTTGTACGTTATGTTACACGAATAAAAAAGTGGTGCCAGAAAAAAACAAATCTGTAAATTTGCAGAGCCACAATGACACAAGTTGCATTTTACTGTAATGTTTTTATCTTTAAGCTCACCTTCCATAAAATAATGATCGTGTTTCCACTTTGAAAAACATCTCTCTGGGAACGTAGACGTTGATTAACGTCCAACATTTAATATATATGGTAACAGATATCAGCTTACGGTAACACTGACTGCTTGCATCTCAATCTTCTTCCTAATATTAATTGATAATAATAAAGTTGTCTTGGATCAGGCATTATCAAAGCCACAAAACCGCTAGCAGAGCGTTCATGTCAATATTGACCTGTATATTTATTGTGAGGTCGTCACCTCTGCTATGCTGGCGTTCCGCTCACACACAGACCAGTTATGAGACACATATTATTAATATTGTGAATTAACATAAAATTATCCGATTTCATAAAATAAAAATCGGATTTGAACATTAAGACCTGCATTGTGAACGTAGCCATAAAGTTGTATCTTGTGCAAAGAATGCAGATTCGAACACGGTCCAGGACTCACCACTTCCGCTACTCGTGCACCTTACAACTGGGTTACACATGACAGGACAAATTTAATGTCTAGAAAGTCATGGTCGTGCAAAGATTCATTAGAATGATAATTAAACACGCATGATTGAGAATTTTGGCTTTGTTTGGCTTGACGTTGAAGCACGTTTCAACTTTATAAGGATTTAGTTTGAGAACCCTTAGCTGAAGATCGAGTAAAAGGAACCTGGGGCTATCATTCCAAGGATCTCATGCAATCTAGCGATATTTGGAGGAATTCCGGAGAGTGGGTGAAATAATCATGACGGCTAAGTGGAGGAAGAGTGATGACATGATTATACACGATAAAGCAAAATGACACAATGAATACTTGTGACTGTTGCAAATTACTGGCTGACAAGTGAGTGTCAATCAGCTGGAAAAAAAAAACTCAGTAGGATCGCACCATTATCTAAGAATGTCTACAAAGGCCTCAAACTATGAGCTGGGGACGTGGTGTGTCACCAACATTGATTATAGAAATCTTACGGACGGAGACATCATTTCTCAAGCAAAGGCCAGTACATTCTATTGTCTGCTCTACGACTCCTCCGAACAAAAACAGTTTATCTCAACTTCCATTGCTACCGTATCCCTTTGAGAAGCCTTTTGACCTCATGTGTGTTGTATAAAGCAGTATGTAAATAAAGATGACTTGAACATGACCTTTATATGGCACCTGCTTGATTATACAACAAAAACTGAGGGCAAATCTCCGGAGCCTGAGAATGAATTTAACCAAAAATGTACACCAGGTCAGAAGGTAATAGAAATGTGGTTGATTTTTAGTATTATGCCATTATTTGGGATTATAACGATATCCTACATTCTCGCTTCTCTGTATAACCCTCTCTCTCTCACACACACACACACACACACACACACATACTCACTTCAGATTGTGCTCATGAGATGATGCAGTTCTTGCTCTTACGGCGCTTACGTGTGTGCAGTTGCGTGTGTCCGCTCATTAGTGTGGGACTGTCATAGTAGCGCAGTGCCACTGGCCGAGGAAAACCTTCGCCTGGAGGGAACCCATTCTCCTCTGAAGTCTCAGAGGATGATGAGCAAGTTGAGCACGACTGATCCTGGTCCTCCAACATCTCTCTAAACCTGCCCATGTAGAGCCCTGGCCGAGGTGCTCCGGGGTCCTGCAGAGCCAGATCAGAGGTTGTCCTAGGGCAGGGCCTGAAGAACTGTTGTCCATACCCATAATTCCTTCCGGAGAGATTGTGGACAAATCTTGATGTAGATGGTCGCTGAAGGTCACTCTGGAGCCTATGCGTGTTGTCCTCGAGGTAACTTTCATTCTCTGAGGCTAAATGTAAGGCATTATCTGAGCATGAGCGCCGGGAGCGCTGAGAGAATCTGTGTGCTCTATGACTTCTCCGGTGAAGCCGCTGCCTTGTGGTTCTGGGAGACTCTTGCGTTTGAGATCGCCTTGGCCTTGGTGTCTGAGATTGCATACTACAATCTTGTACACAAGACAAGCTGCCTGCGTGGGCAAGGCGAGCCTTGAATGGGTCCTGGAGGCTCTGGTCTCTGGGTGAGTTCCAGTAGAGTGGTGCAGGGAATCGGACATGCACAGGGACTCCAAAATCAGCTCGAGGCCTTGGAATTGAGCTAAGTGACTCAGAGCTGCGAAAATTTCCGGCTGAGTTCACCATTCCCTCTGTGCCTCTATCAGAAACATTGACCGCAGAATCTTTGCTCAGGTCAGGCATGGAGAAGCGAGAGAATTGCTCCTGCCGTCTGGTGCTCCCATCAAGAGAGTTTCCTAAGGAATCAACAAACAGTAAAGATGTCAAATTACACTAGTCATATGTAACATGGTAATTTTATCTTGGAACCGTATGTCCTTGCTTACCTGTAGTGAAAGACATGGCCAAGGAGTCTGCAGAACCTCTTGGCGTTTGTTCTAAAGGTGTAAGCTCACCAAAGCCTGGCCCAAATTGGCGCCTGCTCCTCAATAATGGTGGTCGCATCTCTCGTGGGAAGCCCTGCACACTGATACTGCGTTTATCCAAAAATCCAGAGTTACGGCTTGAGGCCTCGCTGAAACTCATCTGGGTTCTGAGCTTAGGAGCAGGAAACTCTGGCTCCTTCGTGTGGTGCATCCAGTTTTCATTGAAGGACTGTCCTCTCAGGTTTGCAATGACTGGAGGTTTCTTGGGAACTTCCGCAGGTGGTTCTTTGGACCAGAGTTTGGGTTGGGGAGAAGGGGAGTAAGCTGTGTGCAGGGTGCTCTGGCTCCTCAGAAGGTGAGGGTTTTGGGATACCGAGGAGTCTCTCTGAGCCTCATAGGAATACTGTTTGTCCCTGACTTGGCTCAAGCTTGGGGAACGACTGGGTGTTCTGTTCGGGGTCCTATTGGGTGTCCGGTGGGGGGTTCTGGATGTTGCTGGGCTGGAGATGCTAAGCAGGTCCATCTTAATCCCCAGAGGCTCTGATTCCCCAGGCAGTGAAGTTGGACCGGAAGGAGGCTGTCGAAACCCTTCACTCGTTGCCCTGCACCTGTCCTGGGAGACCCTAGTGCTGTGGTGGGACCGCCGGGACCGACCACTTTGGAATGCAGAGTCTGATGAGTCTGAGAGATCAGCCTCATCCCCCTGGCTGCAGAGACGGGAACAGTAGATGGAGCCTTGGCGTGGCAAGAAAGGTCGTCCCAGCAAAGATTGGTGGCATCTAACACAACTGAAGCACTGCTCCGTTGCATGCCAGTGTCTACCATCGTATGCCATCTGACCCTGATCTATGCCTGAAAAACACAGGGAGAGTGTACAGTGCAGATAACCTTGAATTTGACATACACAAGCACACTTCTACAGAAACAGTCCGACAAAAAATCATCACACCTATCATAAAAGAGAAACAAATTCTCACCGATGTGTTCCCCACAGGCCTGGCAGGTCTGACCAAAGAGCCTCTGGAAGCAGGGACAGCAGTGGGGTTGACCCTGGTTCATGATGTAGCGCTGTCCTCCAAGTGGAGCTTGGCACTCACTGCAACAGAAGTGACCCATGTGCCAGTGCCGGCCCTCAGCCTCAGTGCACTCCTCGGCAAAAATCAACTAAAAAAAAGAGATCCAGATGATTACTTCTTTCCAATATCCTCCTGAACTATAATCATCTACAGACCTATTTTTACATAAACTCCTTTTATGATCTATCTGGCATGAATGAAAATCAGGCTTTCATGGAGAGATTTTCTGAATGGGTATATTATCACCTCATCACAGTGAGAGCAACGAGGCTTGAAGGTCTCTGCATGGTGCCGACCACAGTAGATCTTCCCCTCCATGCTGAAGTATATCAGGTCCACAAGCAACTCAGAACACACAGAGCAGATGAAACATTGAGGATGCCAACAGAGTCCCATCCCAAGTCGAGGGGCAAATACTGCAAGCTGTCCACCAACCAAGGCATTACCACACTATTAGAGAGAAAGAAGAGAGGGAGTGTGAAACACTTTGCCTACCAACACAGGGTGCCCAGCTTGGATGGAAGTCCTGCAAGTCAATGACCCTCACTAATTTACTTTTAAGCCAAATATACACGCCATCAACACTATAGCCCCTGAGCCTACGCTGAAGCTTGGTCTGTCTGGTATCAAAACGTTTCTTGAGAATCATCATAGATATCCGAGCGCCTCCAGCATGAGCAAAACAAACACCAACACAAATCAAATCATAGAATCATTAATCAAAGAAAAGCAAAAGAATAACCATCTGAGCACAAAGACTGACAGATAAAGTATAATATCTACAACAAGAAATCAAGAGGATGCAAAGTGCATTACGATAATGCAGTCAGGCGACACACAGAGGGCTTTACTCTTGGCTATCCCATGATTACGATAGAATGAAACATGTGGAAATGACTACTTGCTGCTGAGAGTGCAGGTTAAGAAATTTCTATTTAGAATTATATTAGTGAGCAATGTACGCTCTCTTGCAAGGTCACTATTTACAAATGATAAAACCCTTCAGCCTTATTGATTAGACCCCATATATAACCACACTAAAGTAACTCCCAATTAAGAAGCATTCATACCACTAAGGTTTCCAGCCTAACCGCTATGATTACGATGTAAATCCTCACAGCGTAGTGTTTGAATCCAGGTTGCTATGGTAATGTGATGCTGTGTTTTGGGTTCCTAACTGAGCTAACTTGCTTTCACTACCTTTCACTGTCATTCGCTGAAAAATTTCGAAGCAAACCATAGATGGATGTGTCTCCTGGAGGTTATTGTCTATACCGAGCAGATCACCTCACAGTGTCTGTAAAGTCCAACCAGTAAAAGGATTGGAGGAGGACCAAAAATAAGGTTTCCCTACACCCGAATAGCCTTACATGCTTATTAAATGTGCACAAACTGATTCTTGGGTTCGGTGGGTTCCATCAGTCACAACTGGTAAGTCATTTACTGGCTCAAACTAGTTAAAAGCTAGGCAGTGATCACCAAATGGCAGCCCTTCGGGCCAGATCAGGTCCCCAACGGGGTTCTGACTGGCCCCTCACGTGGACTGTAATGTAGACTGCTGCTGAACTCAGCAAATTAGGTTTACAGACACAATTTAATGTCAAGTAAATATCTGGTCTGGTCTACGGAGCCTTTGTGAGTGCGTCTGCATGTGGCTCGGCTTCTCCATAACCGTCTATGCAGTGCTTGATTTGTGCCAGAGTTTGCTCTAGCACCTTGCAGGTCAAAGCCGGGACCTGAAAACAATTGCAACCTGCAGGGAGTTGCAAAGGTGTGAAGTTGCCATAGTAACAAATGGCAGGGTCTCATTTGAACACAACTCCTCTTACCAAGTTCTTAAACTTGCTTAAAGCTCAGAATCACAGCAGAGTTTACAGGAACCCACTTTAAACTCATCTATTCATGCAGTGAGACAAACGACACCTCAGTTTAATCTGCGTTACGTAGAGAACAAGATTTATTTTTGCCAGAATATGTCGTCCTCCATAGTCGCAGAAATACATTGCTGTGCATTGCAGCTGCCCGAGACAGGGTCGCTTAGGCACCGTCTGCAAAGTGAGAAACCCCAAATATATTTTGACCAGAAAATGGTTAATAACTTCACTCTAAAATGCTTCATTATGACCGAAAGCCACACACCATTGCTCACAGAGAGCGAGAGAGATTTCAGAATTTGTTACATTCAGCATTGTTAACATTTTGTGATTATTAAAATTTCGTTTCATATTGATCCTGTTTATTTTTCCAGGATGAATATTTTTTTTTAGCAAAAAATGCCTCAAATAAATGTATTTATAACCTGAACATCCACTCAATTTTCTTTGAGTAAAGATTTTGCTATGTGTTGCTTGTTTGGAGGTCATTATTACTTGACCTCAGTGGGGGAAAAGGGGGTGGGTGTTGGATGGTCATGGCCTTCGACCCTTTTTCTAGTTTTCTTGTACAATTACGTATAAATAATTGGGGACCCCTGAGCTACGCTATAAGGCGTCTATCATATAAACATTGATCTCCTAGTGTTAACCTTGAGAGCATTCTCAAGTCTTCCAAGCACAAAATGTTCCTGAAGCTGAATTCTTTAAATGCAGGCAATCAACAAGTTTGGTCCTTTACATGTTCAAAATTCCCAAGCCACAGTCTCCTCTCTACTTTAAAGTTGCAAGAACCTGCATCCCTCTGGAAAGAGGTTGCAAAGATATTAAGGACTTCCAACCTTATGAGAATGGTCTTTGCCAGAGAGCCTCCATTCTTGGCAAACAAACTCTGTGATCTATGTTTAATGCACGTCTTCCCCATGTTGATTTCGTCTGATTTATCTAAAGTGAAGTGGGGCTAAATTATCACCTTTTAATGGAGTGAATCTCAGAGACGGCCTCAAAGGCAGGTTTTGTTCCAGCTTCAAGGCAAGACATTGTAACCATGGTCCAAGATCTCTTAAGTTGCGCATGTGCCCAATCAGGGGTGATTGGTAATGACCATGTGTTTCACCAAAAGCACCTGAATCACCCTCTGGATAATGGCTGCAGTGTAAATCCCACTTTCCCCAAGAACACTTTAGCCAACATTTACAAATCACTTGCAATTTTCAATCAATCAAGATCAACCTTCATTTCAGCTTATAACTCCAGCTGTTTACAAACCAACCAAACCAGGAAGATAAAGTGATTCACCCATCATGCCTGCAGTAGAAGCCCATGGGGCAGTGCTATGATTTGAGGTTGCTATAGTTACTTCGGTCTAGGTTCAGCAACAGAAAGTGCTCAAACCATGATGGTCTAGTGGTAACGCGCCATACATACACACAACACTGGGCACTTATTTATATTCGATTACACCACCCACTGGGTATTGTCCTACCCTTACTCATCTCTTTCCATTTTTGAAACGTTCTTCCAATAAATGAACATCATAAAAAAGTTATGTACTGTTACCACTTAGAATTCATGTTGAGTTTCCTCATTCACTGGTTCAGTTGAAAGGGTGCAATGGACTTTTTAAAAGTTTGTTTGACACTCCATTGCATACAGAAGCTGACATACGAAAGGTTTTTTGGACTGCATATGCAAGGTATGCTCTTTCAATGTGTCAACCCATGCTATAGCCAAACTGCTCCAGGCTCACAAGGTTGAAGAATGGCTGTTACCACTGGGCTAAACATGCTCTTATAATTGTTTTGAAGACCGAGTCCTCCCAATACCTCTGGGCTTTCAAATTCCTCTGAACAAGGCTTGCACTCGAGCTATTTTCAGACATGTTTGTCCTCTCCGAACACTTTAATCCATTTTTTATAACTTCAACCTGAAGATTGAGCCGTAGGAGAGGGCCGTATACAGCTCCCATTGAATCATCAGCATGCAGCAGCAATGGTTGCTCAAGCAACCCTAGTTCTCTGAGAAAAGATCAAGCCTCCGAGCTCATACTGCTGCTCAACACCATCTTATTGGTGACTGTAGAAAATAGAAACGCATTCATTGTTCTGAGAACATGTGAGATCTCAAATGAAAATAAATGTTAAACCAGTAGGCTAAGGTTTGCACACAATAACTTTGATGTTGGCTTGTGCTAGTGCCATTTTAAAACTATTTTAAAACTTTGATTTTCACAAAATGACAAAGAATTGGTTGCTATGGAGGTGTCAGTGACATTTAATGTTCCCTTTGAAGCTGAGATAGAGTTCAGAACATTTGGTTGCTATGGTAAACAGTCTGGTTGCTATGGAGGTGTCAGTGACATTTAATGTTCCCTTTGAAGCTGAGATAGAGTTCAGAAAATTTGGTTGCTATGGTAAACAGTCTGGTTGCTATGGAGGTGTCAGTGACATTTAATGTTCCCTTTGAAGCTGAGATAGAGTTCAGAACATTTGGTTGCTATGGTAAACAGTCTAGTTGCTATGGAGATGTCAGTGACATTATTTAATGTTCCCTTTGTCACTATAACTTACATAAACCACCCCCATGTATTTATCATTTACCAAAACTGAGATAGAATCCAGAAAATTTGGTTGCTATGGTAAACAGTCTGGTTGCTATGGAGGAGTCAGTGACATTATTTAATGTTCCCTTTGTCACCATAACTAATATAAACCAACCCCTATGTGTTTTTCATTTACCAAGGCTGGGATAGAGTTCATAAAATTTGGTTGCCATGGTAAACAGTCTGATTGCTATAGAGGTGCCAGTGACATTGTTCCCTTTGACACCATACCTTTAATATAAACAAACCCCATGTCTTTATCATTTACCAAAACTGAGATATTGTTCAGAAAATTAGGTTTCTAGGGTAAAAAGTTTGGTTGCTAGGAAGTTTCTCTATTATTTTCCATCTTTATGGATATATTTTTGTTTGCATCTCTCATTCATTGTCAATGGCCATTATAAGTCAATGGTAAATATTAAACCCCTTCTAGAGTTAGGTTCAAATACTTGTGCATAGTGCAAGACTGATACCTTCACAAGTGGTCAGTTTCTATGAGGTTCGAAGGTTTGACGCCAGGTTGATGGAAGAAATCTTTAGTGGTACCAATCCAAAAAGATATAGCAACCCAAGTCAGGTTTGAATGTCAAGGCAAATCACGACACAAACCAACATAATAAATGCTCATGTCACTGCTGCTACACATTCAATTGTTTAGTTGGTTCTTTTATTCAATGTAAACACCCTTTGACTTGATGCTGTCTGGTGTTTATCATACCTGATGGCACAGGGCTCCAGTGACAGTCGGGGGTAATGACCTGACGGTTCCTCTGCCCAGATTCTCTCTCTTCCTTTGGTTACTGAAGATCTGCAGCTCACGCTTCTCTTCTTCATCCAGAGAGCTGCAGTATCGAACCTGTAGGCACAGATCTTCCATTAGCACCAACTTTATGCGTGAGTGAGTTCGTGTTTGCTTGTGCGTGCCAGCTCAGACCTCACTGTCGTGTGGCGGCAACTGCTGCAGGAGCTGTTTCATGCGATGCTTTTCCCCAATGCTGTTCACATAAGGAACTTTCTCCTCTGGGAAAAACCTATAATACTGATGAACCTGAAATCAGATAGTAATAGAGGTGTATTAATATATTCTTGCTCAATACATGGTACAGAAATGGAGTTGCTAGGGTAATATGTCTAGGAGCTTAAAGATCTGCTTATTTAGGTGGGGCTTTTTAGTCACTTCTGCAACTTCTTTATATCTTCTTTGCATTTTCTTTAAAAAAAAATTAGGAGACAATTGTACATTGGTACTAAAGAATAACATTGAAAAATGAGCTCTCTCAGAGTACAACAAAAAAAACTGAAAGCAAACTTTAGTGGTGCCCCCTAGTGGGTGGATATTACATGCTTTAAAACAAATTAAATTATTTTTCCGCCAATGACATTTAGATGGATAAGTAATTTCAATAACTTGGTTAAAAATAGTGTTGCTTTTTTTGTAAAAAAAAAAATAACTATGCCATCAGCAGAGTGTACTGTTACACCTCTAGTTTCAGTTTTTATTCCATTTATGCTGTGACATGATTTTTATGCAGCTTGTTCAAACGTCTTGCTTTCTTTAGTTGTGATATAAAAATGTTTGTGGAACAAACTCTGGTTTGGTTGAAAAGTTTAAAAATGTATTAAATAATGTATAAAATTAATTTAATATTATTTAATTTGTATTTTTAAGTGAAAGCATTATGTTATATGTTCAGTTCAGTTGGTTTTGCACATGGGTTACACTATCAACATTAAAAGTCGTCCACAGTGTGAAGCTAATCATACAATGGTTATTATGCATTTTACTTTATAGTCACCCTGCATGCAGCAGTGCGTGTGCCAATCACAGCGGCTGTTTTGAATTAAGTAGGAATGACACAACCCAGCTATTGCTTAATTTTGATTCCAAATATAACGTGTAGCTTTCAAAAAGTTTTGATATGTTTGTTTTTCAAGAGCTATGAGACACAATTCGCAAAATAAATCTAATTAAAAATATGAGAAAATGCACAATTGTCATTGTCTTTCAGTTTTATTTTACAGACCCAAATCGATGCCATCTAGTGGTGAAAAGAAGGGATAACTCACAGAAGTACAAACCCTTTGATATGGCTTGTGTTTTTCTCAAACTTCTAAGGGTTACGTGGAGCTGTGGTTATGTAAAAAGTGTTTAACATCAAGACCTTTAACAAACACAGATTGCCACAAAAGGAATCATGATTTAAATAAAGCAAGCAGATTGTTAGTTGTATGTGGGAACCTAGGAATATTTGGTGGTGATAACGTTTACAAAGTTTGTAAAGGGAAAGTGCTCAATATCTTGTTATTTTAGCAAAGATAAACTCATCCCCATCCTCATCTATTCTTGTAAAGAAAAGTACACGCCAGTTCGTTGTTAATTTATTTCCAAATCATTGTCAGTTCCATTTAAATATGACAACATTTTATTATAAATAACATACATACTTCTAATGATTCAGGTTTTCAAGCTGGAATAAATTGACCATCAATAATGCATAATTCATTTGCCTTTGATTGCCAACTGCAGCATGACAACATCCGGAATCCCATTCATTTCTCGTTGTGTTGGAAAAATCTCGAACCCCCTACTCAATTCTCAGTGAAGACAGTAGCTAAGGTTGAGGAAACAGTGGATGATGCTCTCTACAATCCCCCCTTAGCCCGATAAGGTTCTCCAATGTCAAATTGTTTTTCCCAAAATCATAATTTTCTTCCACCTTTAAGGTTAATAATCTGAGATATTGTCATATTCATATTATCTGAAGTTAACCTGAAGTTGATCGCAGAGTAGAAGTTTCACAGAAAAGAGTTGCCATCATTTTTCCACTGTATAATACCAAACAGTTAGGTTTGGTATGCTTTTGTGGGCTTTTTCACTTCATTCGTTTTAATATTTTCTGACGCCCAGGGTAATGGCGAGTTCAGATTCACACTATTTAGAGTTTTTCACTGCTGCTGTTGTATAGATCTGTGACAGAGCATGAAGAACCACAGTTCACACCGATCCAGATTCGCACAAATCTTCCTAGTGCTTCTCAGCCGGTTGCTCTTCGTCCGGGTCCATTAAATATTGATGCAATGATGCTCCCTGCCTGAAGATGGCGTTTTCTGTACAACAGATGCGAAGAATGCAAAGAACAGATAGAAGAAATCATGGATGTCGAGCGGTTTATGTTTATGGCTGATCACTGAGAGCTCTTTGACAATAATGTTGAGGATTTGTGGCGCAATATTTCTTTCCCGTTTCCTGTGTGAAGTGGCTATGAAAATATGGGATGAGCTCCACCGAATGACTCTTTTAAAGTCCTACTCACGTCCTCAAAAGAGACAGCTTTCATTGGTCGAAAAACCCTCAGATGTCGAGTAGAAACTCTTTATCATTGGCACCTTTTGTCTGGTCCGATATGTGATGTCCATTGGATTGAAAATACGAAATACAAATATGAAGCCTCTGTATTGTGAACATGCTTCTCCTGATTGAGGACCAGAACATCAAATAGTAAAGAGTTCCTCCCTAAACCCTAACAATGGTACCAAAGGTCATAAAGCCAGACGGTGCATATGAACATGTGTGTATGACCTGCTCGGGCTGCAGTCCCGGGGGGGCCCAGCTGTACTCCTCCAGAGCGCAGCCAGAGTCGTCGTCTGAAGTTGAGTTTCTCTGAAGCTCAAACATGAGCTTTGACACGGTTCGCTCCAGATCCAGAGACATCTCAGCAGCTCAGCGTTGGTTTCTTCATCCCTGCAGAAACATGCACACATGACTTTCAGTTGCTCAAAGGCTAAACATCTACAAATCACATTCTCGCATGCCACTTTTCCACAGATATCTTTTGTAAGTGTTTTATTTTAGGTGGCTTTTCCACTGTGTTCTGTACCCTTTAGCTATACCCATTTTGGTGAGGTTCTAAAAGCAGACCGGCAAGGCCAAGTCAGGCCAAGGCTTCATTATAGTTTCCCCATAGTTACCCAATTTGTTTCCCATTTCTCATTTTCCATTTGTCTCACAGTTGCTTTTGAAGATCATTTTGTTGTTATTTCTGCACACCTTCTATGCGTGTCACTTCCCATTCTCCATTGCCAGTTTATGACCCGTGGTGGGAATGGTCTTGTGAGGACAAGAAAGGAGACCCTACCCACACTAAAAGTCTGGAAGAATTTGTCCCCTGCAACTCATTCCCAATTTTCCCATGTCTCACGGGGTGTCCATTGGTTACTGCATGTCCTTTTCTACATTTTTCTGTTCCATTCAGAAATAAGATATGTATCGTCAACCATCTTGAAATCCTTCTGTCCCGTAAGTTTTCTCAGCTTTCCTGCTCCCCCCTGCTCAGTCACCACAATATACCCCGCTCAAGAATCGTCTTTACACATCTGGGTAAATTCATCACTTCTTTCTCTTCTGACCAAACAATGATCTTGCTTGGAACAGATCTCACAAAGTCCTCCATATTCTCAACTCTGCTCCAACTTGGATTTTCAGGCTGTTGGTGTCAACTTGATTCTCAACTATGAGCTCCTAAAACAAACTCTTAGTCTTACATGAATGAAATGTGTCGGGTACCAAGACTTAAATAGAAGTAGTATGGATCGCATTTGCAAAATCGACAGGAAGTTGGCCATTTCACAAAAACCCAGTAACCCAGACAGCAGCTGAGTCAGTGGGGGATCCGTTTTCACACTGGCAAATCGGTTTTACAGTCGCATCTGCATTATTAACAAGCAGTAACAAGTATTTTGATACGGGCCACATCAGTGAAGCGAATGCATTCTGTGCGCCTTCTGAAGCGGATCGGAGCTGCGTCATAACATTTGTGGATCGGAGCACTTGTGGGACATCCGCAGAGGATCCACGATGGCTAGACACAGTCTCCTATAACCAAAGTAAGTCTCTGAGTGTTTAAGTAAATTTGACAGTTAAAAATATACATGTTTGTGTTTCCTTCGATTAGTTTAGTAGGAAAATAATTGAAAAGCTTTACCATCTTTACCGTCACTGTGCCATTTGTATTTTTTTGTTGTTGTTGTCTTTTCCCCCCAACAGAGTCTGTAAGAAAAAAATCGGAGGCAATGGAGCAGAAGTGAGATTGATGTTTACGCTATGGCCCAAACCTGCCAACTGGAATGCAGATATAAAGAAAAAAGATCTGATTCAGTATTGGCCCGATGTGCCAAAAGAAGCCGGCCCTGGGGGGTATTCCAGAAAGCAGGTTATGTGACATACCTGGGTATGTTTAAGGGTAAGTTCGTGGATAACCTCAACTTTCGGTTCCAAAAACGGAGGTAACTTTCTGGGTATGTATGTAACCATAGCAACTGACTTTCTGAAGATAACCTGCTCGGGAGCAGGTTATGTTTCAGTGTAACTTCGTTTCAGAAGGTTGGTGAGCATGGCGTGCCCTTTTGATGAGGATCCTGTGGACGTAGAAGCACAAATTATACAAGGTTTTTTTTTCGTCGGGAGAGGGTTATAAGACCGCGTATTGATGTGTTTGCATACCCTAATGAATATTTGAAAGAGCGTTATCGTTTTTCAAAAGATTCGCTAGTTTATTTAACACGTCTTTTAAAACCGCATATCGCGAATGTGACAAATCGCGGTTCTGCGCTTAGCACAGAAAACATTCTATGCATAGCACTTAGGTTT